>JAKGUB010000557.1:2667500-2792500 GCA_026261675.1 Hippocampus mohnikei | reverse complement strand
GGAAGCCTTTGTGCTTCACATTCTTCCCTTTTAGTGCCAATGCGTTAAGTTGGGAATGATTTGTGTCTGTGTACAAATCTCCTTATTTCATTCCCCCTTCTAAGGATGCTTCTTCACAGCCAGTCAGCTTAGCATAATGCTGTGTGGCATTATTATCCAATGCTGCACCTGACAACATGAATAAGGAGCGTCCTCAGTTTGGAACAAGACTGACAAGCCAGTTATGGAGGTTATGAACAGCACTCAATGAAAACTAGCTCATTGAGTATTGTTTGTAACTGCGGGGGCATCAATAATCAGGATACCTAAGAAAAGGCACACTAAATAAATGCATACTTACTGTTTAAGGAAAAAATATATATATATATAGAGAGAGAGAGAGAGCCTGAAAGTGTCTTTTTTAATGCAAATATTTGACTGTAATAATGACTTTAACACTGCTTCAGCATATTTATGTCAATGATACACACGTGGACCTTTGGACAAGTTTGGGTTATGTCACAGCTGTCAGAAAGGAACTCAAAACTGTCACGTTGCGTGGTGGTGGTGGACCCCAAAGAGCAGGCAGGAGAGAGGAGCAAGGTGTACTTGACGAATTGTATTTAATAAAACACAGAAAACTAAGTCCAAAACAAAGTCCAAAGTATCAAACAAAAATCATGACTGAAGATAAAACATAACAGTAACTGAAACATGACAAACCTGATGGCAGCAAACATGACAGTAGCAAACAACAGCAACAATGACCCGACACTGAATGCTCGGGAGGGAGTCCTCTTATACTACTAATTGCTAAACGACCAACAGGTGTGCAGCTCAGGGAGAGCCCTGCAGTGCCACCTGTTGGTCCCAAATCGAATCATGACAAAAACTCAGGAAACCCCTGTTCTGACAAATGTTGCAGATTTGTAAAAAATCAGAAAACCCTGCGATTTGCGAGGGCCCTGCCTTGAATAGCAAAAACCATGAGTAATTAACCCACCCAAAAATCTTCATAATAGCCTGTATTAATAGCCTAAAGAATAAATATATTCTTTAAGATAAGATAGGATAGGATAGGTACCAGGGCCAACCATGAATAGCAAAAATGTGCGAATGATTGACCTTTATTATACCGTAATTAGGGTTGGAAATCGATAATCGAGACCTTTTTGCTTTACTTACTCTCGAAAAAGCAAACCCAAATAGATGACTCAGTGAATACCATATATATTATTATTTATTAGGAATATTATTTATTATATTATTTATAATATTATTATTATTATTATATTATATTATTTATAATATTATACACATACACATACGTCTCCTCTGGAGGAGGCTCAAGTAATTCTGACTCCTGCTTCATCACATGATTTCACACTTTCAGGGGTTGTGGTGCCAGATTATGCCAGATTTTTTTCTGCTAAAGTGATATTTGAGAAAATTCGTAAAAGTTACTGGTAATTAGAATTTCTTAACTATGTTACAGTGGTGATATGATAATTTTTCTGGTATAATTAATTAATAATTAATCTGTTCAAACATAATCTGTTTGAACAGATTATGGAGCTGCTGTGATGCATTCGTAGCAAGAGATGTGGGTGTATACTGTATATCCAAACTGAAATAAATAAAATGTTACTGTTTTAATGAATCAAAGACAACATAATGTCCAGCACAACACGTACATTTTTTTATTTGATTTCTTTTTTTTTTTACAATAACTCAGGTGTGGGTGAAGATTATGTTTTATAGAAAAAAAACCATGCTAACCATTTTATTAACATTTAATATCAGGGATGCTTGCACCATCTATCCATCCATCCATTTTCCGATCCGCTTTATCCTCACAAGGGTCGCGGAGCGTGCTGGAGCCTATTCCTAGCCTTCTTCGGGAGTAGGCGGGGGACACCCTGGTCGACAGCCAATCGCTGCACCATCTATTCAGATTTTTTTTTCCATGTCACCCTGGAGCTCATGAATGTATATCACAGCATCATCTTTGTACATTTGTATTAGAACTTCAGGACAAATTACTGGAAGATCATTTATATAAACACTGAACATAAAGAGGCCCCAAAATACAGCCTTGTGGAACCCCACCTGTGCCAACTTGCGTGGTGCTGATAAATCCAAACACTTGTCATCTTGTTGTTACCTTTGAAAAGAAATGCCTCACACACGACGTGACTTGGAAAAAGTGCAATGCAAGTGTGCCGCTACATGCAGATGTGGCAAATACTTCTGTTACTTCTGTTAACAACACAGGCTAAACCCGGCTCCTCCCTGACACGCAAAGCTTGTCTCGCAATCCAGTATCGCATCCTCGTACCAACTACTGTACAACTCTTCTACGTCGACAGGGCTTTGGTGCCATCTTGTGGGGATTTCAGAAAAAGCACCAAAATATATTAATCAGCAAATAGCTGGGGTGATTTTCTGTGGGGCGGACACGCTAACTACTTCAAATAAATGAATCCATAAAATAAAGAAAACATTCCAATTATTGCTCCATTGTGCCGCCGGATACACCGCCTGAGGTATTTGGTGCTCATGCAGTTGTACCATACAAAATCCAAGATTGACTATCACCGCATTGGCCCTTATTCCATGTAGACAGACAGAGCGCGCGCACGTGTAAACATGCATTCCATCCTACGCACACACGTGCGGCGGTGGACTTTCCAGCAAGAACGCAGTTGCCTTGGACCACTTGAACCACTTCCTCCTTTATCTGCAGCAGCTCCAGATAAGACGCTGAAGCCTTCATGCTTCCAGCCTCTCCCCACGCCTGAGTGCACCAAACAAGGGGGGAAACCCACATGTTGTTCCTCCAAGCCTTCCGTCCAGAAACTTATCTCCAGCTGTGCGATGTGGGACCTGGACTGAAGATAAAATCATTAATTACGTGGTTTTGTTCAGTGTGCGCGGCTGCAGAGTTTGACACGCTACACCGAGAGGCTTCCATAGAGCGCGATAGCGGCCCAAGGAAATAACGCGGCACAAGCACGCAAATGACCGGCACTGTGATATAGTCGTTAAAACTGTGGTTCTAAAACTGGGGTCCCTGGACCCCATAGGGTCCGTGATCAGTAGATTAGATCTACAAAATGATTTGTAATGAATTACTGTATGTCATATCATTTTAAAAAGGGCATAGCTGTGGTATACATGGGCACTGGCATGCTAATAAAACAAACACAATAAACCAGATATCCCCCCTACCTTTGCTTTGGGCTAATTAAAAGTGGTGATGATTGATTTTGACTATAACAGGGGTCAAATTTTAATCAGAGATGGCTTTGTGTGTCCCTGAATGTATTTTTTTACACTGATTTTTTAAAAAATGATTTAACTTATTTTCCCTAGCATCAGGTTTTTGAGACATTTAAATTTTTTTCTTTTTAAGTTTGACCCATAAAAGCTTCCTCAACACATATATTACCATGGACTGTAATTTATTGGTATGACATTTCAAAAAAAAAATCCACGTGTTGCCAAACCGAGCCTTTCATTCATAACTATTACTAAATATATAAGTATGGGTTGAGTAAACGCTGGCGCATTTGGCTGCCGCTGCTTAGCCCGTATTGTTTTGTGTTTTTTGTTATTGTAAAGTGTCCTTGGGTGTCTTGAAAGGCGCTTATAAATAAAATGTATTATTATTATTATTGTATGCATCTGGGATGTAAAAAAAGTACAACAAAATTGTTGACTAGTTTAATAAATAGATATTTGTACATAAATGAAGTTATTTCTTAAGAACATCATGTGTATTTTTTTTTAAACAGTCAATTTTCTAAAGAGTAAAGGTGTCCTATCCACAATAAAAGGAGTAATATTATGAGAGTCAAGTTCCATTGTCATTGTTAAGATGTGACTCTCTTTCCTTGTTTAGCCTGGACAAAGAACCTTTAAGAAATTGGATGGATGGATGGATTTATAGATGGGACAATTAAATGATTATGATTATGACTTTTTACCTTGAAAAAAAAATACAACAAATTCTTATTGGATGTGTTGTTTTAATATTCACCATTTTTTTAAAACTTTCTCATTCCCAATGGCATTTCAGCGTACACGGGGTTGTGATGTCTTAGTGGCTGTTGTGTTTCTAAATGCTTGATGGTGTTGTGTCTTTGCTTGTGTGAAGCCCATTAAGTTGTCTTGTTTACGAAATGTGCTTTATAAAGTCATAGCGTTATGATTATGAAACTTCTCCCCTGTAAATAAAAACTTTGAGAGGCGCTGCTTTAAAAAAACAAATAGCACACGAGATCATCTACAAAGTTGCCATCTTGATCACAATCATCCTTTCATTGAAAATGTTTTAAACTTGTAAAGTGACATTTTATTCTACCCCAAATTTTTCAAGTAGGTGTACAGCAAAAATTTACAACAGCTCGACAAGAGTAGAATAGGATTTGTTGTCAGAAATCTGGACTTCTTCAAATATCAATGTCTTTTGACTGTTTATATTTTATCTTCCAAATAAACATTCCAATCAAATCAAAGCTACTCAATGCCGCTCAGCTTTGTTTAGCTCTCATCAAGTCACTCTTGTATAATTCGCAGGGAAAGGTTCCAGCATACGTATACATGCCCGAGCGTGTCGGGGCCCGCAGGCAGCGTCCTGTTAGCTGCAGAGTGTTATGCGAGTTCACGTCCGAGCTGCCGCGGACAGAAAAAGACGGCGAGGGGCTTCTAGCGGCGAACAAGACCCCCTGACTGACACGATGAAGTAATCCCTTCCCGTAATTAAAGGATGAGAAGAGATCAAAGCACAAGTGTTAAGAAAAGAACATCCTTGTAGGATTTAACGGCGGCTAATACTATCTCCTTGTGATGTTCCCAGTCCAGAAGGAATGGCAAATGACAAAATGATTGGCTGATACCAGAGGAAGGTAAAATATGGCCCGTTGGCCACATATGGCCCACTTGGTTCTTTCGTCTGCCCCCTTGCATGGAAAGCCGGGTGTTTCTGTTTCACAATAAATTTGAATTACAGAGACAAAGTCCTACTTTTTCTTCCAAAATAAAAGGTAGGACATTACAACAATCAAGTTGTATTTTTTTAATTCACTTCTTAAAATCACTTAAAATACTTCAACTTTGATGTCACAAGATTATCATTTCATTCAGAAAAATAAGACTTTATTTTTGTCAGAATACTAGAGAACTTTTTTCTCCGCAAAATACTTCTTTGTGCAAGAAAAGATTCACTTTTTCCTGTGTGAATAAAAAAGCAACTTTACTCTAATAAGATTTTTCTCTCAAAAAAATGTGAAGTTATGATCTTGACTATATGACTTCTTTTTTTGTCAAAGGAGCCAACTTTTTAAGCTTTATAACATTTAGGGTCCACACATGCTGGTTAGGTTTCACTGGCATTTGGATTATGAGGGATCCTTAGCGAAATGTCTCCCCTGCAATGGCTCCCTAGACCAAAAAATAAAAAAATTAATTACATTTCAGGGGCGGCCCGGTAGTCCAGTGGTTAGCACGTTGACTTCACAGTTCAGAGGTACCGGGTTCGATTCCAGCTCCGGCCTCCCTGTGTGGAGTTTGCATGTTCTCCCCGGGCTTGCGTGGGTTTTCTCTGGGTGCTCCGGTTTCCTCACACATTCCAAAGACATGCATGGTAGGCTGATTGAGCACTCTAAATTGTCCCTAGGTATGAGTGTGGGCGTGGATGGTTGTTCGTCTGTGTGTGCCCTGTGATTGGCTGGCAACCGATTCAGGGTGTCCCCCGCCTACTGCCCAGAGACAGCTGGGATAGGCTCCAGCACCCCCCGCGACCCTAGTGAGGATCAAGCGGTTCGGAAGATGAATGAATGAATTACATTTCACTATCAAGACATGTAATATATATTACATTACATCAGCCATTGGTTCAATACATTTTTTAAATCAATTTCATGAATTATTGTGAAAATAAATTAAGCACAATATTTACGTTATTTGTCTTACATCGATGAATTTGTAAAAATGGCCAAACACACTAGAGACTGGTCGCCAACCAATGGCAGGTCACATATAGACAAACAGCCATTCAATTTTCAATTTAGAGTCATCCGTGTTGTTTTTGGAGTGCAGTGTGAGGGGACTGGTGTTCAAATAAGCAGCCACTAAAAACGTTTAGCATTCCCCACATCAGTAGTTCCATCCATCTATCATTTTCCAATCCGCTTAATCCTCACAAAGGTCGCGAGGGTTGCTGGAGCCTATCCCAGCCATTTTCGGGCAGCAGGCGGGGGACACCATGAACCGGTTGCCAGCCAATCGCCCACAGATGAACAACCATCCACACTCACACTCACACCTTGGGACAATTTGGAGTGGCCAATCAGCCTGCCATGCATGTTTTTGGAATGCGGGAGGAAACCGGAGTACCCAGAGAAAACCCACGCAGGCCCGGGGAGAAAATACAAACTCCACACAGGAAGGCCGGAGCCGGGATTGAACCCACGACCTCTGCACTGTGAGGTCAACGTGAGAACCACTGGACCAACGGGCCCCCCACATCAAAAGCTGAAACTGTAAATACCTCACAGACGATGATTCCACAACATTTCCACCTCATCTTATAACATCACTCTTAAAAATCAAACATCCTACTGACGACTTGATTTCGAAGAAATGCACCACAAGTTGAGATGAATAACACACTTCAACACACTTCCTTGTCATCAATGACTACTTTCTTCTTAGCCAGGGTTTTGTTGTCATTGTGGAAAGACCACAAAAATATGCGGAGCGCCACAAATAGGTGAGGACAGGTGCCACAGGCCCGGGTACTCTGGTTTCCTCCCACTTTCCAAAAACACGCATGGTATGTTCATGGATCACTCCAAATTGTCCCTAGATGTGAGTGTGAGCGCGGATGGATGTTCTTCTCGGTGTGCCCTGCGACTGGCTGGCAAACGATTCAGGGTGTCCCCCGCCTGCTGCCTGAAGACAGCCGGAATAGGCTCCAGCACCCCCCCACCCCGCGACCCCTTGTGATGATAAAGTGGATCGGAAATTGAATGAAAAAAAGGTGCCAAGGAAAACAGAACTGAGAACCACAAACCTCAAATAGTGCTGGTGAACATTCAAAAAGAACGGGGATTCGATCCCGAAACTTCAGAATGGTGAGGCAAACATGCTAACCACTGGCCTAGCGTGCAGCCATTTGAAAAGATCTGTTGTTTTTTTTCTTTTTTTCTGACTCAACCCATGGGCTAAAACACAGCGGCTTCATTTCCTCCTTCACCCTTTGCTCTGAGCTCTGACAGTGTTGATCTGGGCCTCCATTACCGCATGTCAATCAAGCGCTCAGCAGGTACAGTCGATATCAGGGCGGGAGGCGGAAGCGGCCTGATGTAAAATAAACATTTCAGGCCCGAGAGAAAGCAAGACGAGGCTCGCGGTGGGTGTGAGTGCAGCTGCGAGCTTGGGTGGGACGGCCGGACTCTTCCAAAATGTTCTGTTATTTCCACATGAGGGAGTTTTCTTTCAAACCTAGTGCTGCGCTTTCACGGAGAGCTGCCCACAGGCCCTTTTTCTTCTTACCTCGGCGGATGCCTTTTGTGCTTGCCTGACCCCTTCATAGACTTGCAATATTGGTTTCAGAACAAAAGCGACTTGCTTAATTCAAAAGAGCACCTTTGCCAGTTGACCAACTGGGTATGCTTACTGTGAATGTGTGGTGGGAGGTGCTGTTTTCATTGTGTCGCCACGCCGGGGCACAATTGACAAGCTACCGTCAGGTAATATGAAGCAACTTATGGCTCGCGACCACACTGTGAGTGGGGCCCCGTGATGAATTTTTAAAAAACATGTATTTTTTTACAAACCGAAATAATTCTTTCCAAAACACAGACATAACAGGTCTATTAAGAGCACAAATTTTGCATGTAGAGTATGCCTGCATTTTGTCTAGATTTAAAATAGCATATCAGCCATCTCGTTACCTCTGCGTCCCGCGTCCCAGACGCATAATTTTCACGCGGCACGCACAGTTCCAAATAATGTGCGTTTTTGGGACGCAAGGAAATTTGTCAGTCAAAACAACAACAACAACAAAACTATGACAGGCCTGAGGATTTCACGGTAACGATCGTTACCGGTAGCGTGTCGTTTTGGTGGTGTCATTTTGACGGTACCGAAAAATCGTTTAACCATAAGTCACCGCACACAAGTTGACCGTGTAATCAACGCGATTTCAATGCGCCTGTATGTGTGTTTGTGGTGTGTGAGTGTGTTTCTTCTAATTTACTTTCGTTTTGTTTTGTTTTCAGTGTTGGGGGGACGCAATAGATGACGTTATATGCGCACGCGGGCTGCTATTTTAGTCTGCAAACTGAGCAATCGTGGGGATGAAATTTGAGATGGCGGCGAAAAAAACTCATAAAGGTCTACTAATTACGACATTTAAGAAATGGGAATGCCAGTCTGATTTTTCGTATGAATGGTCCGAAGGGCGTATCACTAAACTCACCTGTGACGTATGCACAGAACACGAGAGCGAGATACGACGGGAGGCACGATTACGAGGCAAGTTGGTCATTAGATCTATAGGCTAATTGCTATGAAAAATATTATGAAACAGTATCGGTTATTGTATAATTCACTGGTTGTGGCGTGGTAACTTTAGGAATAAAACATTCGTCACAAGGTATAGTAATGCTAATGTTAACAGTTGGTAGAACTAATGATGACGTGTGCTAAATTCTTTGGTCAAATTGATCGTAGATTACACATGCATCGTCCTGGGAAGAGGATGTCAAGCCACATCAATACTTACCAATAAATTAATCTTTGCAGTGTGAGATTGGAAAAAAAATACTCTGATTTTGTGGTATGCTGTATTCATGATGCCACATGACTGCACCATATTTTGATCCATTTATTTTTTGGAATAAACCTTGAGTACAGAGCTGCTGATGTAATGTTCATTGTTCATGGATAGTTTTCAAACATTTACCCTTGAATCATTATACTTTTGAGTATCACAATTCTTGATTATGAATATCAGTCAAAATAGAAAAATGGGTTCCCATGATGAATGTTTACGGAACCCAAAATTAGTTACCGTGGTTTCCCATTGGGTAATCCGACGGAACCGAAAAATGGTTACCGTGAATTTCCGAAATCCTCAGGCCTGCTCCTGAATTATTTACATTTTTGCAGCATTTGTTTATAATTGCATGTATATGTTGTTGTTTGTGTTATTATCATAAGCAATTGAATAAGTAGACCATTTCAGAATTCGAAATTTGGGACTCTTGAAATGCATAATGGGACTCATACTTTTCTGATCAGCGAGTCCCTGGGACTCGCTGGGGGTAAACTGTAAAATTATCACTGTGGCATATTTGTGATACATCTGATTAGGACGTGGATGGTTTTATGTGGTGGCCCCCAAGTAGCAATGATGAAACATTGTGGCCATTTAAGTTGCTCATCCAAGCACTGTGGTATGAGCGATCATCAGGTGTGGCATGCAAACTTAACTACATTCAACCTAAATGACTATTTTACCTCCTAAAAACAATGTTTTACCTAGTCTTCAGCCGACAACAATCCAGTGACTAAGCCGCAAGCAGTGAGGGTTTGCATGGGCAGGCGGGTGTCACTGGGTGCATCAGTATTGACAAACAGCTACTGAAAGGTGTTCCTTTGCATCACTGTGAACTATCAACAGCAGTGTATTATTATTATTATTATTTTGCAGAGCTGTTCGTTTGCTCTGTTCATGCTTTGCTTTCACAACAGGCGATGCATAAGCACTGTAATGGTGACCTGAAACCTAGACTGAACCTCAACACCATTCAGTGAAAGCCAAATAAGAAATTGTATCGTATTACTACTACAACAATACTTTAACTACATACACCTGTGGCTTCATTAGCCGGTTTAGTAAAAGATATTTGAAGCTTTATTATTATTATATATTTTTTTAATCAACAAACATCTGATTTTAACTGGTATTTGGCTGATTTTATGGTCAGTGGGTCGTGACTTCATCATTGGCTGGTTGTTTGGAGCACATCACCCTTAAAAGTAACTGATCGCTTACAGATGGTTTCAATTTCAAAAAAGTACACCAGAAGTCCACGAGTTGCCTGATTAGCAAATAGTAAATAATAAATAATAGCAATTTTCCAGCAGTATTAAGACTTCTGTTGTCTGTTAGCTTGAATAGCCACTCAACAGAGCAAAATCACACACAACACGACAAAGACTCTGAAACCTCTGCAATCCAAGCTAAACCTAGTTAGCGAAGAGCAGTCGAAATGTATCTCTTCAACAAACTTCCTTGACACCGCTACTTTCCTGTTAGCCAGGGCTTTACAGAGAGCGCATGAACAGGTCGACAATAAGTTACATAAAAAAAAAAAAAAAAAAAAAAAAAAACACGTGTGAATGTGTGACTCGGTCGGGGTTCACTTTTTTGTTGTTTTTAATGTCGAGTGATTTTAGACATGCTTCCATTTGACTTCTATAGTGTGCTTGTTATACGTGTGCTGTCAGCTCATGCGTGTGTGTGTTGGAGGACACGCAGGTATCTCAGCAGGTATCTGTCTTCAGGCATCAACCACGCACGCCCCCCGCCCCCCCCTCCCGCTCTGCTAAAGTTGTCACATTGCTGCAGGCTAAGCACGTCAACGGCGGGAGTCCGTTTTTGAGGGGCTTTGACACTCGCAGCGCTTTGAGGATCAACATGACAGTTTCCCCTCGACGAGAGCCTTTTATTGGCGTGGGGAGCCAAACATGAAGGGGGGAGGAAGGAAGGCAAAGAAGGAGAAGAAGAAAAAAAAGAGAGCTGCCAGCTGTCAGAGTCTGTAAATGGTGATTTTGTTTCACTTCCTTAAGAATCAAAGCGTCATTGAAGCCTGTCCAAAAGCAGCATGTTTGGCCCTGCCACCAGGAAAGACAGCCATGTTATTTATTTCGTAGCTGGAGGTTGTTCTCTCCGAGGTGATGATGGAGCTTCACATGCCGCGCTGCCACGACGGACGTGTGCACTGCGGGCCACCCCACCCCTAACCCCCTCAACCCAGAACCCGCTCTTTTTTTTTTTTGGGCCCTTGCAAATCAATGCAGCTGGAATGCAACGGCAGCCAAGTGCATGCCCGTTGGCTTTTTATCAGCCTGTCACATTAATGAAATACAGCGCATGTAGAGATTGCTCAACGTCCGCTTCAACTTTTAAACTTGTCTGGCTATGGCTTAATGATGTAAGCGTTAAATGGAGCATTAAAGTCACTGGGAGGCTGCAAGGCAAAAACCACACAACGACAGTGTCGTCTCCCGAGCATGTTCATATAAGGTGGTCACTACTCACCACCGCACTTTGAGATTTTATTGAAGAAATGCGTTCACTGGCTGCGGCAACCATGATGAGCAGACATGACGTCACATGGAAGTCATACTTCATACAAACCAAACCTTCAACACACAGAACTATGAGATAATTTTATGTTTAATTTTTTTTTTCTTTTGGTGGGGACCAGTGACAGTTCTCTCACATAAACTGCAGCCCAGCATTAAGCGTTGAATAGTCCTGCAACCCACAAATGAAATGTGATGTTTTCTCTACACAGGGGAAGGTTTAGAGCAGGAGTGTCAGACTTACGGCCCGCGGCCCGGAATCGGCCCCCAAGGAGGTTCAATCTGGCCCACAGGATAATTTAAAAGCGAAAAAATGCATTAAAGTCACAGAATGAATATTTTTAATAAAATGCAATTCATGGATTATCCACCAGGGGCAGCCTGTTTTGATCAGCGTAGAAGACAACATTGTTTTGATCAGAGAAGAAAACAGCAGTCTCAATCTGTCCCTGAGACAGACCCAACACAGCAGACGGTATCAGTGCGCCAATGCTTCTTTATACCAAAACAAAGGAAATACATTTTGGTTATTTATAGCACAGTATGGTATAATGTTAATGGTCCTGACATCTACCTAGTCCAGGGGTGGGCAAACTTTTTGGCTCGGGGGCCACATTGATTTCTAAATTTGACAGGTGGGCCGTGTCAGGACAAGATACGGTACATATGAAAAAAATTATATGTTGACAGTCCATACCAAACATCAACAGAACAAAAGCATGAAAGTATTCCCATACCTTTTTTTTTTTTTTTTTTTTTAATGAGAACAGTGAAACAACTATGGTATATGTCCTGTATGAAGGTTCAAGTATGTGAGCAACATACATGTGTGACAACACAAGCAACAAAGTGCAACAATATATTGGCCAAAAACTGCAGCAAGCAGTACAGGTATATGACAAAATATACCAAAGTTAGGACTATTTGCCACAAAATGAGACGTGTAAGAGACCTGGTGGCTTTTCTTTCGACTCACTCATTGTCTCTGACTTGACCTCCCCTCGATCACCACACATGACAGCGTTGCTCAGCTGATGTCGCACAGCGAACTTTTGAAGCCAGACACGGGGCGCTTCGAAGTCTTCTATGCTCATAGTTAGCGCTCTGGAGCTTGCTTCCTCTCTTTTTAGCGGTCCAGTTTGCGGAAAGTTTTTAGCACGATAGCAGTCAAACCATTCCAGGAAACGTTTATTTACTCAACTGTCCGTCGAGCCGCAAGCAATTCACTCTGGGCATGGAAATAGCCAGAATCGGACTGAGCACAAATCACTTTCTCGTTTTTCAAAGTCTTGTAGATTTCAGTCTTTCAGACTCCAAGCGTCTCCTGAATGTTTCGTACTTTGTAACCCGCTTCGTTTAATCAGATACACTTCACTTTCTCTACTGTGGCCATTACTCTTCCTCTTCGTTTAGATGCCATGATCGACAGGACGTGAAAATGTTCGCAATTGCAGTAAAACTCACTGCAACAAAGAGTCATTTGCATGTCGCTGTTTTGGATCCAATGATAGAAAATAGCGGCGCGGACACACTTATTCCGTCGTATCGAGCGGGAGTTGCTTGAGTTGGCGCTACTGCTGGCTTCCGTATCGTCTCCCCCTCCCTCCCTGTGCTCTGCAACTTCTAGTAACTGCACCACCTGGTGTTGAAATGCCTGTCATTACAAGTCCAAATGAAATGAATGCAATCATTTATATCGAACCTTAATTGTGTTGTGTACCAACCTTCGGCAGGCCGGATTAAAAAGCCCAACGGGCCGGATCCGGCCCGCGGGCCGTAGTTTGCCCACCTCTGACCTATTCCGTATGTGGCCAACAATGTGAAATGAGTTTTGACACTCCTGGTTTAGAGCCCTATTCTGGTAGACTGGCGCCCGTGCGCTCAGCGTAAAAATGGGCTGAACTTCATTTGTGTGCCATCGTAAGTCTTGTCCAGCGCGTTTTGGGCCGTTTTGCGCCCATCTGGGCGTTTCGGTGCACTGAGTTGCCTTGCCCCCGCCTCATCTGACAATTTGGTAACAAAAAAATTGTATGCTCGGTGTAGAAACGGGCACATCGCCACTTTAGTGCCGGGGCAATGGTCTTGTTCATCGTGTTTGTGAAATTGATAGATGTGCTACGCCTCACTAGGAGTTTCTGCCCCGCAGATGGGCTAAAGGGGGGTCTAGTTTGCAGTGCAGGTGGCCAAAATATCAGGGTTCCCACTCTTCCACTTGCTTTTTATTTATGGACCGTTTGAGGGCTAATTTAGCCATTTTTTGAAGGACTTTTTCTCCATTCAGCACAGGATTCACGGTGGATTTAATGAACAGAAAGCCACATATCACTGAGCTGGTATTTAAATCATTGCTGCCAAAGGAAGGGCACGTCTTTATTTTTAGGGGCAATCAACTAAGACTTTATTTCACATACTATATGTCAAATTGGCCCGAAATGACCCGTAGTGATCATGTGATCATCAACGAAGCTGGTCGGAGATGGCGGGAAAAGCACAGCGGGAAACAGGAAGGCATGTAGCCCGACAGCGGGGTTTGAGGGGAAGGGCGACAGGCGCATTTTCCGACAAAACTATTAATTGGAAGGGTGGGGAAAATGACATACACAAATGAAAACCAAGGATTTTTATTGATTTATTTCCCTGAAAATTAAGGACAATTAAGAACACACTTTTACAACTTCTTTTTTTGATGGATTTTTATGAATTTTAAGGACACGTGGGAACCCTGCAAATGTTATTTTGGTGCATTTGATTGAGGCGCAGGCATGGTATTCATTCATAAATATGAAATAAGTTCTACTATTAGGAAAATCGCCTTTTTTGCATTTCACAGGAAAGAAAGCAAGTTTATCCAACATTTGTCACTTTTATTGAACCCCTACTTGAAGATATAAGTAAAAATAACTTGCTTGCTTTGTTGCGCCAGCGTTGCTGCCATAAATGTCAGTAATTTATTTTTGAAAGTTTATTTTCAACTTATCTGTTTGAGTCCAAAAAAAGTAGTGTTTTTTGAGAAAGGAGTAAGGCTGCTTTTTGCATTTCGAATAAGTGCCACCAAAAAAGCTAAAGAAACAACATTTGAGCGCTTTTTGAGCATGTTGAATTCTGATTCACACAAATTTAGGGGGGTCAGGCATTGTCCAATAGCAACTATCTCCACATTGTCTAGCTTTTCTCTTCAGATGGAAAAACAATACCAAACACTCTATTCTTCATAGGTATGACGAAATAACAATTTTCATTCGACAAGGACAACAATAGTAAGTAGAAACACTGGCAAAATAAGATGTTTTGTGTTAGTTTTATTGTTTGGTTTGGTTTTGACCCACTGAGAGACTAATTAAAACTGAGGGATATGACTATGGAGATTTGGAGGGGAGTGACTGTCATTATAGTCTCTTCACCAACTGTCGGTAAAACCAGTCTGGCGGCTGGGAAACGGACAACTGGCTCCAGCTGCAAAGTCTTGACATTGTCCAACAAAAAGAGGGGAACTGCAGCAACCAGAGATTTGTCAACTCTCATCCCCGCATCTTGATTTTGTCGCTCATTTAACAATTTTCTCATTGGACGAGGAAAAAATGACTTCAACCTAATAAGGATGCATATTTCATTCTCATTAATAGTCTAAAGTGCAGAAATTGACATTCTAAGTTGCAAATGTTTGGATTCCTTTCAAGCAAGGAGGACCATGAGTAAGCAAGTGACACTTTAAATGACAGAAATGCAGCTGCGCATGATCTGTTGTCCTTTTTTCTTCTTCTCTATTCGGACCTGTAATGTTTGTTCCCTACGAAGGCCTGCAGTTATCTGGCTGCCTTTCTCGCTTTGCTGGGAACACCGACAAGTCACGTCATGCCGCTCGTCCCATTATTACTGGTGAATAAAGAAGCCTCCCTATCGCTCTTGTGTTGATTTACTCGCTTGTGCCGCTCGGTGCTCGAGGGCTTCGCTGCGGTCAAAGACATTTCCTACCGTGCGGAGGCAAACATGGCAGAGAAAACACATGAGTAGGTGTGCAGTAACAACTTGATTCTGGTACAACTGCTAATGTCACACCTCACAACAACACTATTTTGTTCGCAGATAAAAGCGCGTAAACAAGCAGAGCAGAGTAACTCGATAGCTTGATTGATAGCTGGATAGACTAATAGCCTGCTAGCTAGCTAGAAAGATGAAGAACCTCGTAGCTCAAAAGATAGTTTGATTAATAATGTGACAGATTAAGAAAATCAATGGCTCCATGTACAAAACAGCTAGTTAGCTAAAACGATGGATATAAGGCGAGAATTTGACACATTTCCTCTGTAGTCCTGTTTGTGGTGTGAAAATGCATTGTAAAGAAAATGAAAAAGAAGAACAAGAAGACCTCACAAAATGCATTTTTACTAGTGTTTACAAAAACACAAGTAACAACAGAAAATGAACAAAAAGACATTGCTTCCAAATGACCAAGAACAGAATGGCTGGGAATGGAAAACCCATTTTTTTTAAATTCCTAGGAATTGTTTATTAGCGTGCCCGACAAGCACATGTCGCAAATGAATGATGACATAAAAAACATATATACATATATCAACATTATATGATTTAACCCTTCGGTTGCGACGCAACAGTCGCTTTTCTACTATGCCATCCTTATTCCTCACTCTTCAGATAAGACCAAGCAAACCACACTTATACCAGCTGTTACCTAAGTGTGACAGTTGGAATGAGCGTAAATAGATTTGACGTGCCTGGAGAGTGGGGCACTCACATGACGTGATAAAGAGGTAACTGTTACGGCTACATTCGTCACTTGTGAGCTGAGTTGTGTAGTGTGCACGTGTAACAGATGCTAGTTTACGCTGTCAAGAAGCCAAACTCAGTCCTCGGGAGACTTAAGAGTAGCGCTAGCCAATGGGTCAGCAGCCCAGGCTCTTGGCCTGCTGGTTAGCACGCTCGACTCTTAACATTGGGAATGGTGAGAAATTGTGGGGGGTTACTTTAATGAAGCCATAATTGCAATTTTCCATTTTCTGATCCGCTTTGTCCTCACAAAAGTCGTGGGATGTGCTGGAGCCTATCCCAGCTGTCTTCGGGCAGTCGGTGGGGGACACCCTGAACTGGTTGCCAGCCAATCGCAGGGCACACAGAGACATACAAACACTTACGCGCTCACACCTAGGGACAATTTAGAGCACAGGTGTCAAACTCAAGGCCCGATGGCCAGATCCGGCCCACCAGATTATTTTATGTGGCCCGTGAAAGCAAATCATGTGTGTCAACTTGCTAAAATCTGCACCAAAATGTCAAATTGTCATGTGTAATAAATAACGTTGAGATTTTGCAATAATTTGGTTACACTGTTTACACTCACTTGAACAATAACGGAACAAACTATTATAATTCACTTCACTGATTTCAAAACTAGCAATCTACTAGAAATCTATACATTTGTTGTGTACTAGTAATAATTTTGTGGTTTCACTGTCATAACGGCCCTCCGAGGGAAGACGCAACTCCAAATTGGCACGCAACTAAAATGAGTTTGACACCACTGATTTAGAGTGTTCCATCAACCTGCCATGAATGCTTTTGGGAATGTGGGAGGAAGCTAAAGTAACCGGAGGAAACCCACGCAGGCCCGGGGAGAACATGCAAATTCCACACAGGAAGGCAGGAGCCGGGATTGAACCCACAACCTTTGCACTGTGACCACCGGACCGCCATAGATAAGATAAGAAAACCTTTATTTATCTAACAATGGAGAAAGTCCCAATTTACAGCAGCAAAATTATGAAGCAGTACCTCTCCTTCTTGCAGTGCGGGTGTATCAGTCTCTGGCTGAGAGAGCTGCCCAGTGCTGTCAGGGTGGCCTGGAGGAGGTGGGAGGGTCTGTCCGTCATAACTTTGAGCTTGGCTAGCATCCTCCTGTTGTCCACCTCCTCCAGAGTGTCCAGGGAGCAGCCCAGGACAGAGCTGGCCCTCCTGACCAGTTGGTCCAGTTTCTTTCTGTCCCGGGCTGAGATGCTGCCTGACCAGCTGACGATGCCATAATGAATGGCTGAGGCCAACACAGAGTCATAGGTCTCAAGGAATGACCCCTGAACTTCAAAAGGCCGCAGTTTTCTGAGCAGGAAGAGCCATTTTAGTATAAATCTTTTTTTTTTTAATCAACAACAGGCATCGTGGAATGGTAGACTCAAGTCTTCTGTCTAATTTGCGAAACCTCTGCGCTTCAGGCAAGCAGCAACTCCTCACAATTCAAGCCACACATCCATTCCATGCAGATAACAACGTTGCTTTTGCGCATGTGCATCCACTACTCAACGTACTGTGTGCAGTGGTGGATCTGCAGCTACGCGCATCTTAGTAGCTGAGATCTCAGCTACGGTTTGAGGTCGATCGGACCATGACTGATTCATGGAATTGCCATGTCGGGAGTTCTGTTTTAACAACAACAAGAGGCACAACAGGGCACATTTCCCTAGGCCGCCTCCCATCACTGTGGGTGGAAAGCCGAGTGAGGCTATAGGCCGAAGAGTTGAGGATGCAAAGAAGTTCTGACAGGCGGCTTTTTGGACGGCCGCCTGAGGTTGTCGCTTCTGACGAATTTTGTGAATACAGAAAAGCAGAGGCACAGCTGAGCATGCTAATAGAGTAATTGTGCTGGGATTTCAGCAGACTAGTGCCGGAAGCCTCCCATCCCAACACAACACAACACACAAGCTCCCACCACGGGCCGCCTCCTAACCCTTTACAAACCACTCCTCTCCTCCGCCAAACAACTGGGCCAAAATCTGAAAGAGTTATTCCAAGCAGTGGCTTGCCAACCAACAGATCCCTCATTGGGTGCTGTGAGAGGAAAGACTTGTGCATCAACAAATCCCAAAGAGCAGACAAAACATATCTTTGAACGATGCGCAGCTTTCACACATTAAGAAATCTGTCCTCGGTCTGGAGGCATTTGATCGGTTCATTTCGACTCCCGCGGGCATCCCCCCCCTTCCTGCGTGCAGCTGCTTCCATTCTGCCCATCTGTTTTTTTTTGGGCCCGCGCTTCAAAACAATGACGTGTCAAAAAGGTGACATTGACAGAACGCTGCTCACTTCTAACCACCACAATGGCCTTTGGGTGGCATCCGTTTTTCAAGCCTGATTCCAACGATGATAAGAGTGAATCACGCGGTCATGGAGAAATTGTTCAGCAAAACACCAAATGTGTTTGGCCTAGTTCAGTGTTTTTCAATCTTTTTCGAGCCAAGGTACATTTCTTTCATTGAAAAAAATCTCGCGGCACACCACTTACTTGAAAATGAGGGGGAAAAAAAACGTATTTGAACTATTAAGTGTCATATTGTTATCATAATCAAATCAACATTAATCCAATATTTTATAGTCTTTCATATTTATTCTCACTCAGTGTGATAAATGGTTTGGATGAACACAGATCTGATATCCTGGCAACAATCGATGAAAGACAAAGCTCTTCTTCCACATCTCTCATTCTTTCTGTTTTTACAGCAGTCAGGCTACATTATTTCTTTAGCCGCTTTGGGTCCGGACATGTCATTTACAATGGCTTTGCAGGCAACAAGTATTAATTGCTCTGCCACTTTTTTGATTTAGCCACAAGTTCAGCGACACGGTAACTTGCTTTCAAGGCTCTCTTGTTTCTTCGTGTGTTCACACAGGCGAACAAAATACTCCACATTGTTGTTTCGAGGTTAAAGGGCATTTTGTTTGGAGATGGAGTGGTACAATAGTGCTGCTGGAGAGTTGCTTTTCACCACATACCAAGCACACCGGAGTCTGTGCCGTTGCATCTCCGGTACAAATCAATCCAAATGAAAGAGCATTCATTGTATTGGCTCGCGCCGGAAACTTCGCTTGTCTCGAAGCACAAGGCAATTCGATAGTTGCTGCTGCTCCCTACGGGTATGGAAGAGTACTGCACGTATACAGCATACATGTTGGATAATTTCCCACGGCACACCTGACAATATCTCACACCGGTGTTCCGCGGCACAGAGTCTGAAAAACACTGGCCTAGTTGACTGCCCAAAACAGAGGTAAAGGGGGTTCTCAGCTGACAAGCACCCCGACCTTTGCTAAAGTTTTCACTCACTGTGCAAGCCAATCATACGAGATTTATTTTGTTTCATATGCAAGAAGTAGTTGTGGTTGGTATGTTTGCCTCCCACTAAAGTTCAAGGTTCAAATTTCATCTCCGGCCAGATTTTCTGGCGTCTTCTCACATTCCCAAAACATGCTTAATCATCCATTGGTGTGAATGTGAGAGTGAACGGTTGTTTGTCTAAATGAGGTGTGTCGGAAAAGTTCATGGACTGGGGTCACAAACGCTATATTTTGAAAGCCAAATTTCAAACTATAACTTTTCAACTTCATTGTGAGCCAGACAATTGACGAGGATGACTACAAAAACATTTTGCTGTGATGACTTCGTTTAGTGCATGAAAAGATGTGAGAGTTGTGGCAGAACAATTGAAATGCGCTTCAGAATGACACCTGCTCACAACAGCACTGAGCATCTGACAGCTCCCGGCCAAAAAGAACATCACCGTGCTGGAGCAATCTCCCTGAATCCTTCCAGGAGTGGATGAAGGCATGGCAGACAGAAAAGGTGGAAAGTGTATTAGCTTTACTTCAAAGCGGACTGTAGTTGCAGTTGAAACTCTCTTTTGTGACACCGGTCATGGAAACTTTCTGCCATGCCTTGTATGTGCTTTGCAATAGCCTCGCAATGAGAAGAAGCAGTATAACAAAACGGATGAATAGATGATTTTATACTTATGGCCAAGAACATTTTCACTCAAATGGTTATTGTAACGATGAAGTGGAGAACAAAGTGGCACCTGTTTACAAAACACACAATCATTGTTGTCAACTTAGTATATTTCTCGCGATAGATAACATGAGCGGAATTTGATTCACATTGTTTTCTTTATGACAAGAAAGGAGCCTGATGAAAGGGAATCGCACAGTCAATCACGCTTAAAATTGGGAAAGACATTGTGCCTTTTTGTTTGTTGCAAAAGCAGTATTGAATCAACAAGTTATTGCTTGGGGAAGAAAAATGCTGGGAAAAAATGGTTTCAGGAGCAATATAGCAAATCAGAAGCTGGAAAAGATTTGCAAGACTTGTTTTTTATGGTGTCATTGTTGATTGCATTTTCTCGATAAGCAAACCAAAAAAAGCCATCACAATCAGATGTTGGATTTTGGCCAGGGAATATTTTAAGGCCATAACGGCAAGTCTTTGTAGGAGTGCTAAAGCCTCATCATCCCATCAGAAGAGTCGGCACTTGTAGCTACCTCTATTGTCAAAAATGTCCATACTATTATTAATTTGGTCTGCCAAAATATCTATACACCTCCGAAGAGTATCCATTTTTGGACGGGCTTCAGAAAGAACCAGAAGCGGGTTTCCTGTGTTGCCCATTGTTGGAGAAACTAGCACCGGACATTTCTTTACATGCACAAACAAACATTTGGACAATGCAGATGGCAGTTTGGGGGAATGGGAAGTCACGTGCACGGCCATTCTCCCCAACTGTTGACACAATCTGTGCTCTGTGCCACCTAATTCCCGGATGTCGGCTCATCCTGTCCTCCAAATCTCCCCAAATCCCACGGACATTGGTCCCCGAGAGGCCCTGTTTACCCTGGACCCCGGCCGTGGAAGCCTCGGACCCCCGGCTCATTCCCTGTCCCGCCCTCCCATCCTAACCCGCCCGCCCGTGCAACGGAGTCACGCACTCATCAGTTAATGCCGAACATCTGGAGGGATTAACAGTGTCAGGCCAATCAGAGTTGAGCTGAAAGATCCCAGTGAAATAGCATTCTGCAGCTGCACTCGGCATTCAAGTGCTTCCGGTTTCCCATTCCTCATGCTCTCCCCTTTCCTCCCCTTCACTCCTCGTCAACTTGCCGGGAATTGATGGCCCGCGTCTCTGCTCTTTTGCTTCTTCTCGCCAGGTCAAATATCCAAACAAGAGGAGAGGAACGTGAACACCCTCCCTACTAAATAAAAGCAGTGATGACACTTCCTTGGACACCCCCACACCCAAAAAAAAAAAAAAATCCTGTAAAAATAATCTGTTTCTTACAGAGAATTAATGGTCTCAGTCACCACGTTTTTCCTTTTTCTTGGCAGTTCAAATATTCAAATGGGTGGAGAATAAAGTGAACTCAGACTGAAATCAGTGATGATTCCGATGATATTCTCAAAACGTCCTTTAGCGCCATCAAAGGATACGCTCAGTAATTTCATCCACTTACCGGGAATTGATTATCTCATTGTTGCTTCTTCAAATAACGCCCGCCGCACACCGAGCGACGCATTTGCACACCACTGAAGTGGACCATTGCAAAAAATGAGTTGGTCACTCTTCTTCACGCAAGAATCAATTGAGCGCCACACATTTTTAGCTCATCATTAGCTTAGTTGGAATTGATGGTTTCTGTCTCTGCTCTTTTGCTTCTTCTTGCAAGGTCAAATACAGTAATCGCTCACTATTCAGCTGAGATAAGGACAGAGCCCTATCATGGTAAGCAAAAAAATGCCACTTCAGAAGTGTTTCTACTTACCAATATTGATAGTTCCAACCCTAAATATCCGTCAAACTATGATCTCAAAACACTTAAATATCATTTCAAATCCATCTCACATTTTGCTCAAAAATAAATGGAATACAGATGATTGTATTTTTTTTTATGCACTGGAAGTGCACATGTGGCTCACTGTAACTTCTTCCTCTTTAACAACCCAGGCTAAACTTAGCTCCCCCCCAACATAGAATGGTTGTCCCTTCATTGAGATGTATCCGCTCCAAAAGTTTCCTGACAGCAGTGTGCTAATGTCCGATTAGACAGGGCATTGTCATCATTTTGTGGCATTTTAAAACATTTCAGAAAAGCGTGAATAGGTGAATTTTTTTATTTTTTTTTTTATGAGGTGGATTACCGCAGAACACAGGTGTCAAAGTCAAGATTTGGCCTGCCACATCAATTTATGTGGCCCGCGAAAGCAATTCAAGCATGTCAACTTTCCATGATGCTTGCTAAAGTCTGAACCAAAATTTCAAATTGTCATATGTAATGTCAAAATTACAGTGTTTGAACAATCCATTATTCTTGACTTCTGATGTCAAAACTATTTGTCCATCTATTTGTTGTTTGCTGTGTATGTAATATGTGGCGGCGATTAAACATTTATATGGTTTCACAAAATTCACAGTCATAACGGCCCTCCAAGGGAAACCATAACTACCGTATTGTTTTGTAGTATTGTTTTGTGTTTTTTTGTTATTGTAAAGTGTCCTTGGGTGTCTTGAAAGGCGCTTATAAATAAGATGTATTATTATTATTACAATGTGGCCCGCGACAAAAATGAGTTTGACACCCCTGCTGTAGAAGCACTATATCGAAAATAGACACTTGGACCTGTAAGGTAAATCCAGTTAAGAGTGTCTATTGTTCTTACATTGGGGTTAGGACATTAAGGAACTTGGTAATATACCGTATTTTCCGCACTAAAAGGCGCACCTAAAAGCCTTCCATTTGCTTCAAAGCTCACAGCGCGCCTTCAAATCTGATGCGCCTTGTGTATGGTCATTACGGTAATATGTCAACCCCAAAATCGCTCCTTGCTAGAGACATGCTTACAACGCAGAGTTCAAACTTAAGGTGATCGGTTTCGCATTTGAACATGGAAATAGAGCAGCGGCAAGAGAGTTCAACGTTAATGAGCCAATGTTATAACTTGCTGTTGGTTCAGTGAACTGTGTCGCTGCTTTATTAAATAAGTTTTACTGACATCTGATCATCGCTATATAAATCAGGGTGTAGTGTTCTGTTGGCATTTCCTTCAGTGTATCTCCATCTCGTGGATGCATTGTAGATTGCGTATTATAATGTGGTGCGTCCAATATATGAAAAAAATTACAAAATAGGCCATTCATTGAAGGTGCGCCTCATAGTCCAGTGCGCCTTTTAGTGTGGAAAATACGGTCATGTAAATGTGGTTCCTTCCTCGTCTGCTGTTTGCATTGCATTCACTTCCTCTCTAAATCGATTTTTGCACAATAAGATGACAACCTATGATTTCTTCCCGCCATAAATTCACCAACCACGACTCCTTTAGTCACTTGAATGTCAGTGTTACTTGTTTTTCTATTTGCATTTTAACATATGCTGCCGTTTGTCTCTCTTGATGAGCGTCTGGTTGGCCTGTAATTTCTGGTGGAGTTGGACAGCAGGCGCGTCATTAAATGGGAGGACAAGTTTGAGATGAGACATGTAGAAGAGAGGAGAGGAAGAGTGGAAGTGAAGTGGGGTCACAGCACCACCTGCTCAAAATGTTTGCTGTCGTAAATCTCGCGCCGTGGAGTTGCTCCACACATGCAGAGCTGGATAAACACAAAGTCACGTTTCCATCTTAAAATGGCAGCTTGGCCAACAAAAGGGGCTCTTGACCTTTTGGGGTTGGTTCCAGGGTTCCCCAGCAGGGGAGGAAATATTACCCAAGCATAATCCTAATGCCAATTAAGCATGCCTACTATGTGTAGTGGTAAATGCATAGAAATCAACACATTGCTTGTTTGAAAGAAAAAAAAAAAGTACTCTTTTGTTATTTAAGTCAAAGTTTAACAAAGGATGCAATTCATATTTTCAAAACTAAACCTGAAGAAAAATACAGCTTTATTCTTGTGATATGCTTTTGAGCTTTTATTCTAAAAAAAAGTGATTTATATCACAATCACATATGATTTTTTTAATTGGCCAAAGCTAACTAATGGAGGAGTAATGAGTTTATTATGTAGGTTTTATTGGCCACCAAAAACATATTCTAGGGAAAATCCAAATCTAAATGCATTACATTGAGTCATATGAAGTTCAAAGGTGAAGGCTATTGCAAAGGACGACAGACCAACGGTATGACTCCAGAGGAGAGCCCTCTTCCCCCGAGGTTCATGTACCCCCACTGGTGATGGAATCGCATGAGATCAAGTTGCGGGAATGCACCGGCAGTCTCGCTTCTACTGGGACTAATCGGTGGCTTTTGCTGCATCTGATCCCAAACAGCTGCTTAGCAGACGGTGGCTGCAACTCGGAATGCCCAGGCAAGGGTCCCACACTGGACCCCCAGAGGGTCTGCTACCCGCAAGAAATGTATTTGGGCATATTTGCTTGGGGCAAAAGCTTGATCGTTAAACTAAGATGAAATGCAAAGCAGTAATTAAAAATATGTCCAAAAATATGTACATTTGAAAGACTTCTGAAATGTGGATTTAAGGATTGAAGTGCCATTGTTGAAGGAAATTAAGACGGAGGAGACTATGAAAAGAAAGGCATTTACAGAAACTGATTGATTGACAGATGGAGAGAGGAACTGCAAGAGAAAGAGTCAATCGAGATGAATGGAGATAAATAGAGATGGATGGAGAGAATAAAAGAAAAAAGAAAAACAAATAATGTCCTTTCCTTTTAAAAGAAATGAAAAACAGTTGTCATTTTCTACTAAAAGGAAAAAAACCCCATCCCTTCTAGTCCTGTCATGTTAAAGGAAAATGAAAAACAGTCCATGTCTCATTCGGACCTGTCCCATCCCCCGTTTGACTAAAAGAAAAATCAGATCACTCTATGTCAGAGTTATCAATTAGACATTCACAATAAAGACCCAGTAAGCAGACAGGACACTCGATTTTGGTACCAACCTCGCGAGGTGGGTACGAGGAGAACATTTATCTTTCAGTTCTTTGCACGTCACCCACTTCTCTCCCCAATCACCCTCTCATTTATTTCTCTGTTTGGGAGTCTAATACATGGATGTTTCCTATTCTTCTTCTTCATATTCCTTCACTGTACGGTCCCGCTAAAGTAAAAAGAGGAAGATCATGTCCTCTCCAGTCTGGTCCCATCCTTTCTATCAAAGAAGAAAGAAACACTGTTGTCCTGCAGTCCTGCTCCAACCCGTTCCATCCTATTGAACGATAAAGAAAAAAAAAAGATATTTGGTTCTGTCCTAATAAAATAAAGATCATCACCTGTCCTATTCAAAGATAATAAAAACACGTCGCACTAAAAACAAAAACATACCAAAAAAACAGCTAATGACCTGTCCCTGATAAGGAAAGCAGATTATGTCCTGTCCTTCTTATTAAAAGATTAAAAAGATTTTGTCTTGTCCTGTCCCGTCTTTTTAAGTTATAGCAAGCAGGCTAGAAATGACAATTTCCAACACGAGTGTGATTTGCAAAATATGTCATGCTGCGAAAACACACAGATTACAAACTATTGTATTACATTGATTGAGACGACAGTGTATTTATGTCTGAGTGACAATGTCATGCAGAGAGTGTTGATTTCCTGTCGCTGTCATCTGGAAGTCATTCGCCACCAAGATAATTAGAAAAATTAGCCAGCATGTGGAATGTTTTCCCTTGACGGAGTGACAAAGGAAGCCTTCCAGAAGTGCTTTTGGCTTCCTGATACAAAGTTCCTCCTCACACACGAGCACACATCTTTACACACTTAATCCCTCACTTTTACAAGCACCATCTTCCCCTTGCACTTCCCCTTTAAGTTACATGTATGTGTGCACAATGTAAAAAACTATTCAAGAAAAACTGCTCCTTTCAATCCAAGCCAGATGGTTTGTGTTCTTGTGAAAAGGGCCGTCTTTCAGTACCTGATACTCATAATGTAATCCAAAGAAACAAGTTTGAATACATCAACATACATCCGGCAGGCTCCATTGTATTAATTTTCTAAAACACTTAGAGCAGTGGTTCTTAACTTTTTTTGAGGTACCGAACCCACCCAATTAATATGCACATTCACCGAACTCTTCATGAGTAAAAAATACATATATAGACGCTCCCCAGTTTACGAACGAGATACGTTCCGAACGATCGTTCGTAAGGTGAATTCGTTCGTAAGTTGCTTCAGTGCGATATTTTGTCTGGAATGTATGTTTAAGGCTTATATGTTTGACATCCATATAACGGGGAGAGAGCTTTTCGTCACGTTCTTCCGGGCTCGAGGGTTGGCTGCCCGGTAAACTAGCAGCGGCTTCAGCTTGAAGCTCCCGATCTTTCTGTTTATAAATGGTACCGATGGTCGAACGATTCATGTTGTACGCACGTGCAACACTCACCATTTTCTCACCCGCATCAAGCTTCTTTATTATTGCCACTTTCATTTGAAATGAAATGGCTTGCCTCTTCTTTACACTTCCACTCTCACTAGAAGCCTTTCACTTTTCACCAACCATGTTGAATAATGGATGCACGAGATATTTAACAACTGGGCAGAGGAAGCCGGATTCGGGGTGGATGCTGGGCGAGCTCTCACAGCGCCTCACATCGGTATTAGCGGCGGAAAGAAGCACTACAGTACCTGTACTCGGAAAAAGGCGCGCAATACAAAATCTAACTTATTCTTTTCTTTCTCGACATACCCGTAAAAATGTTCGTATGTACCGTTGTTCGTAACTCGGATGTTCGTAAGTCGGGGAGCGTCTGTATTGTGTATATATATCTATATCTCTATATATATCTATATATATATATATATATATATATATATATATATATATATATATATATATATATATATATATATATATATATATATATATATTTAGACTGCCTTGTAGTCTGTATTGTCAAAAAAGCCAAGGCAGTCTAATTTACAAAAAAAAGTCCTGTGATGTCCTGTCCTAATAAAACATAAACACAGATTAGAAATCATTTAATTCTGTCTGTCTTATTGTTAAAAAAAGAAGAAAAAAAAGAGAAACAGATGTTGTGTCTTGTCCCAAATTGTTCATCTAAAAGAAACAGAAAAACTGATTATGTTCTGACCCATTGAAAAAAGAAAAACAGATCAAGTGTTGCCCTGTCTTGTCACATGCTACTCTAACCAAAGAAAATGAACAAATCTCATCCAGTCCTGTCCTCATGAAAAAAAAAAAAAAAAACATACTATGTCCCTTCCAGTCATGTCACATCCTATTCTATTGAAAGAAAATGGATCTCACCATTGAAAAAACCCCAGAACATGTCTTGTTCCATGTTGTCTTAAGAAAAAGAAACCATGGCTTCTCCTATCCCACCATGTTTAAAAAAAAAGAAGAAAAAAAAGGAAAAACAGATCTTGTCCTTGCGCTGTTCGTAATCTCAAAATCTCACATTTCTATTCCATTGTAGATCAAGGATCCCAATATAGGATTCAGTAAATACTGTAGAGTTCCGTTTGCTTTGCGTT
This sequence comes from Hippocampus mohnikei, assembly GCA_026261675.1. Classification (NCBI taxonomy): domain Eukaryota; kingdom Metazoa; phylum Chordata; class Actinopteri; order Syngnathiformes; family Syngnathidae; genus Hippocampus; species Hippocampus mohnikei. Next base: position 2,764,864 of record JAKGUB010000557.1, on the reverse strand, counting down.
TTTTCAAGGTCTTTTATTTTTGCAGCATTTAGTTAAAAAACAGTATTATTATCTTCACTTACATTGTTTTTGATATGAACTCAGCACACACAGAGTTTGTTTGGATGCTTGTTTCAGCATCTTATGATATTTTCCGAGGCACGGGGTGGTGGAACGCAAACAGGAAGTCATTTTGAACTGGTGCCATCTTCCACTTCTCTACCCCTCCACCCCCGACTGAATTCCTACTCCCACATCCCCTCTGACATTCCAGTTTCGCCCGTCTCATTCTTTCTAATCCATCTCTTCCCTGAACACTTTTTTTAAATAAATAAAAACATACACGCATTTTTGGGGGAAATAGGAATCATCATGATCCTGCACGCTTTTAATCACATTTAAAAATTTTAAATATATTGGAAATACTGTGATGTCAAGTGAAATAATTTTTCCAGCTGAAAGCGTCACTATCATAAAACCTTTATAACGCGTACAGGAAATGCTTTAAGTAACTTTCAACATTGCCCTACAAGATAAAGAGAGGTTGATTCAGTTTTGTCATGCAACTGGTCTTACTAAATCAGGAACCACAAGTCAGAGTCCTCTGGATGGCTGATGCTATGAACACAAGACGAGTTAGTGGATTTACTGGAAACATAGCACACTCAGATGATTCAGCTAAATCGGATGACTGATTCAAGTTGGTGGAACCTCCAAAAATTACATTGGACTCAGATTATTGGGTTCAACAACTCAACTTGCTTGCATCAAATGACAAACCGCAAACATTGGCGATTCTGATTACCGTATTTTCACGACCATTCGTGCACCGTATTGTAGGGCGCAGACTCAGAAACGGGTGCTATTTCTGTATTTGACACATACACAAAACACACTGTATTATTGGGCGCAGCCAGGCATGGTAAAACATACGGCAGCTTAAACATACGGCAGCTTAAACATACGGCATGCATGCACGCACGCTAGAAACGGCAACATAAGCAAAACTGAGTTCGGTTGTACTTTATTTAGCCATTTTACAATGTACTCATGTTTTTCTCTTCACCTCTTACACGCCCACCCTTCACTCATTGGCGGACTTCCGCATGCCTGTCGTCACTCACTCCGCCTTTTCTCTATATAAACAGCGTGTCGGCCAGAAGCGCTCTTAGTCAGGCTTTGGAACTCGACTCATACACTAGACGCTCCGCATTATAAGGTGTCCTGTCCATTTTGGAGAAAATTTAAGACTTTTAATGGCGACTTATAGTCGTGAAACTACCGTATTTGGTTTTCATGTTAATGGACTCCCCGTAAACTGAGATAATTTCGAAAAATTCAATGATGGACTTGAGTTAGCAGAAACAGGAAACATGGACAACGCTTTGGTTTAATAACTGAAGTTCGCAGATTCACCAAAAGCACTGTGGACTCAGATGATTCCTTAAATTAGTGGATGTAGCACAAGCACTCTGATTCTCCAATGATTTGGTTCACTGAATCAAGTTGCCCAGAAACAATCCAAACCTGAGTGATTCGGACGGAATAGGAGACTGGCGTGAGTTAAGCAGACTGACCAAAAAACACAGGAGACTCAGATCTGTCATGATCCAGTCTTCTTCGCTTTTTGTTTGTCGCCGGCTCACGAGTCACACCGGTCTCGAATCTGGCCTTGTTACCTGCCAGTTTTATAAACCAGGCCACACCAACAACTGACTGCAGGATTATTAGCCTTGTTCACAACTTTGTCTCCAAGTGCCTAATTTTCGAGAAGTTCTTGACATTTTTTTGCCTCATAGCGTTGCATTGTTAGTTCACAGTATGTTTGTTCTAGTATTTACCTTGTTATGTCTTCTCATTTTTTGTTCATTGTGTATTGGATTTTCTTGTCCTTTAAGTTGACAAACATTTTTGGTTTGTATTGTTCCTTGCCTTTTGCAAGCGTTTTTTGTTTGATCTCGTCTTTTCCTGGTTCTTTGTTACCAGCGTCCTTCGTTGGACTTTGTCGGTCTTGCGTTTTTGTTAAGTATTTTTGTGACCAGAACCTCTTCTCTGTGTCTACGCTTTTGGAATCTGAAATCCAGACACTGGACAAGATCACTGGCTTGAATCAGAAGTCCTACCAACACCATTGCAGACTGATGATTTGGTTCAATGACTCAAGTTAAAGAAAAACACACATACACACACACACACACACACACACACACACACACACACACCAGAAATGGCGCAGACTGAGATTAATAACTAGAATCAGGTGACTTGAGTTCGCAGACAGGGACATAGACTCAGATGATTTGGTTCAATGTTAGCAGAAACACTGCAGACCAAATTCAGGCAGATTTGGAAACTGACACAAGTTGATGTACCCGCCAAAAACACCACAGACTCCGAAAATACAGGTGAATTGTGTACCTGAATCAAGTTAGGTGACTCTGAAAACACCACCGCTATTTGATTCGGATTCACCACAAATACAGCAGACTCAGATGAGTTGGGTGAGTCTGAGTGGAGGCACAAATGCTGACTCAAGGAATTTCAGTGACTGGATCACTTTAGTCAGTGAGTGACTCAGAATAACGCGAATTCCCATGCACAGTATGTTTTCCAGAAAATGTTGAACTCCAAATCGGAGGATCTTTGGAGGTTCCACTATCCTGCATGGCCTTGGCAGTTGTCTGTGCACTCTGGATGCACCTGAAGCTTGTAATGTCACGGCGATCTGTGAATAAAGACTGCCATTGCAACAAGGAGGGATCATGGGTAAGTGGACACAGAGGTGGGGGGGGTTAATGGCCACCAGGGCATGGTTATGGTTAGAAATAGAAGGAGAGTGCTTTATGGGGCGCTCAGCCTCTAAATGTTACGGCTGTGTCACTTTTGCTCCGGAGACAAATTGCGCTGGAAAAATATGGTCAATAAAGTCTGTCAAAGCTCAGTGCATGTGTGGTAAAGCATGAAAAAGTGCCATAAATGAAACACCCACCCACAAGAAAAAGAAAAACAGGGTGACTGACGTCTGGGTTTGTGTGTGTGTGTGTGTGTGTGTGTGTGTGTGTGTGTGTGTGTGTGTGTGTGTGTGTGTGTGTGTGTGTGTGTGTGTGTGTGTGTGTGTGTGTGTGTGTGTGTGTGTGTGTGTGCGTGTGCGCATGCGTGCCATGTGTTAGACAAATTAAATGGGAAGGTATTCTATGTGGAGGTTGGTAGTAGCTCCATATGTGCATTTAGAATGAAAGATTTCCTCCAAAAGCAGCTCGGTACATTATCCACTTAAGACTACTAAATGCTTCAGAAACAAAGTACTACCTCCTACAGTGAACATTTTTGTCCATTTTGACTCTGTAGTTAACCAAAACGGCAGAACCCATGAGGCATGTAAAGAGTCCTAAATCGAGGGTGCCTTGTATGCATGCGAAAGCCTGTTATTAGCAAAATATGCTTTTCTCCCTCATGACATCCACACAACATAGTAAACAACCCCCATTTGGGAATTTGGACAACAGTGTACAATTATTATTATTATAAGAGAAAAACACATAATTGTGCTTTCAGCCGCAGCATTTAAGATGCCTTCCCTGACATTTTAATGTTAGCAGTACTTGTATGGAGATAACAGTGATGTGGTCTTAATTATAGGTGTGCTGGGCAGGTCAGTTGGGTAATAAGTGGAAGGAGGTGGGGTGCTTTTTTTTCCCTTTTTTGGTGGGAATATGAAAGGAAAGCCTCAGATTTGCATCAAAACATGTCAGTGTTGGGTTGCTCCATTGGCCACATTAACTAATAGAAGCCTTTCCCTTTCCAGCTTGGGGGTCGGGGTTTCACACAACAGGCCGTGGACCTCCGAAATGAGCGGAGGAGTGAGCTTGAAACCACCAAAAGTTCACAGAAAAAGAAGAAGGGGATTGTAATAATATATCGCATATTTGGTTGCAATCTCTCAGCACACCACCAAACAAAAATGGCACAAAGTAGGCTAAACCGTCCTGAAGAAATTATGATCTCTTCTCAATGTACAAATTCAGTGTGAAATCTGTTCCTGTTTTATTGAACACAAAGCCCATTTTAGGTGGAAGTGCTATTCACAATGCCGCGTTGCTGTGTGAATGCACAGCCAGTTGAAGGAATGGTGGTCATCCATATTTGCCCTCAGCCTCTGAAAATATCTTTATAGTCACCTGTTTCCTTCTTCCTTGACCATTGCACCTTGGTCTTGTGGTTCAATAAAAAACAACATTTTATGTGGAGTCTCAAAACCCAATACAAGAAGTAAATGGAGGGTGCTCAATCGTTTGGAGTAGTCGATTGCACAATGGTCCACTTCAGCCACATCTGGCTGTGTCGCACCGTGTGGATTTTGGATTAACCAATCAATAGTCATACACATTTTGAGCAAAAGATTTGAGTAATGTACTTCAATAAAAGATAGGTCATAGCTTTGTCTTCAGGTTCTGTTTGCAGCCAAAGAGAAGATAGAACCTCTTGGCGGCCGCCACCATTTACATGACTTAGGGCCAACGTCAGAGGGGTATGTAACCTCTGGCAGAGAAGAGTTAACAAGGCATTATAGTCATTATAGCCGGTGGAGGAGCAGTGAAAACTACCTTTAAATTATTGCGCAGATGCATATCAGTTTCCAGGGTCTGTTAAGTACGTCCCCAAAGGCAAGTTAATCTCCAGTGGTGGAAACACCGAACATGAGATGAGGGTTCTGAGCATGTTCGGCCTCCAAACGGTAATGCCAAGACCATTCTGATGGTGATCGCGGGACATTCAAGCTACCACGGCAAAAATTGGAAACCGCGACACAAGATAAGTGTTTAAAAATAAAAAAAAAGTTGCAATAAGTTTGTACACTGTTGACAAAAGAGCTTTGAAGATTGTTTACCTTTAATCTTGTAGGAGGGTTCTTGTTTTGACAACAAATGACTAATAAAAAACGGCTATGTCGGCCATCTTGTCTCACAAATCAGTAGGATCCTTCTAAATATCATCAGAAAACAATCGTAGTAAATTTGGTAACGGATTAGTTGGGAATTGACAGAAACTGAATCTGCTTTGATTTAAACAAATTTCACATTTATCAGACTGTTCAACTTCTATTCTTCTCTAGAAATCTATTCACCTTCATTGAGACACTCGCAGCAAATTCACTCAAAATGCCAAATGATCTGCTCGTAAAATAAAATAGTGTTAATTATATTGTGGTTGCTGATGGTGTAGTGGTACAGTAGCCTGACTTGTGTGTGAGCAATGTGGGATTGATTCCCACTCAGTGACGTTGTGGATGTGCGTGAATGATTGTTTGTCTCTATATGTGTCCTGTGACTGACTAGCGACTAGTTCAGGCTGTAGTCTGCCTTTGGCCCGAAGTCGCCTTCTGCAAATGTTCAATAGAGTTTACATCAGGGTTCATAGAAGGACAATTCAGAATACCGTAGTTTAAAGTTTTGTTCCTAGTATTAGGTTAGAATTAAGTTTATCATGATGAGTGTGAGACACTTGGGTGATTTCAGCTGTGTGTGTTTCAGGTCTTTGTCCTGTTGGCGAACCTAAGACCACGCTGGATCCCATTGAGCAGCACGTTTTGCTCAACAATGTCTTGACAGTCTTGGGATTTCACTGTATGCCGCACAGATGACAACCAGTGCCTGTTGAAGCAAAGCAGCTCCAGAACATAACTGAGTCGCCTCCATGTTTCATTCTAAGAATTGGAACAGTGTTATTTCTGTAAGCAGAACTATGACTTGCCAAAAAGCTTTTTTTCTCCCACAAACTATGCAGCTGGTCAAGATGCACAATGGCAAATTCCAATTCCAGACTTCACTATCAAGATATTACAGTGAGTATTGTGGATGTTTCAGCATGAAGCTTATTTCTTTACACTTGCATAGAAGATGGCGTTAATGAGATTGTCGTTAATGAGATGCTCACTTAAAATGTAATTTTTTGAGGAAATCCTCAGCTTTTCCTATGTCGTGTTTCAAGCCACTTTTATGAACAGCTTACAAGACTTCAGAATGGAAGTTTCCCAGAGGTTCTACACAAATATCAGAGTAAATGAATCTAGGTTTTCTCTGTTTGTCTTCCTGAACAGGTTCTGTAATCTTTTATGACGTCTTAAATGTTTATGGAAACAAACCTAAATTCATGGAAGCTTGATTTAGTTTGAGTGAGGAACATTTAGCTCAGATTAATAACATTTGATGTGATCTTAAATGCTTTCCTCTTCAAGGCAATTACTATATATTGGATAATCACGTCTTTTTTTTTTTTTTTTTTTTTTTTTTAAGGAAAAGCTGCCCACTGGAAGTTCATCAAGTGCCCTGCATTTCCAATTTCCACACCTCAAGTTGCCATCTCCAACCCTCTTAGAGCAGCGGGGAGCGGGTCACATAAAGGAAACTGGGAGTCTTTTTATACCCGTCTACTGTTAGTGTTAGCAGCCATTTATGACTCCGCTGGCTCCAGCGACGTAGGATACAGGACAAAGGGAGAATGATTCGCCTCCTCTGGAGTCATTCAGCATGTCAGAACCTTAACCCCACCACCACCACCACCACCACCACCTTTTTTTGTTTTAATGACCATTTAAGTGCGTCTGGAAGAAAGATGCCCCCCTCCCTCAGGAGGGGGGGGGGGGGGGGGCGCCTCCTGTGCGGGCCCGGCCGGTAATGAGGCTCCTTTTGCCCTAACATCAAATGGTCCCTCAAAGTCAAGATTTGGCGCTTTTGTTCGTTAAAAAAGTTCCTGCACACTTTCTTGCTTTTTCCTCTAGCCAGTGGTAAAGTGTCACGTTGATTGATCTACACCCTGTCACTTTAATAAAAGACACTCAGAGAGATATTGTGCTTTACAGTGCTTTAAGACATGAAAATGAATTAACCTTGTACACAGCAGATTATTACAGATTACTGGTCTGGTGAATGAAAGAAAGCTTCTAGCTATTACAACCACATGGTATTATACCAGGCATCCACTGATGTATTAATTTATTTGTTTTTTTACTGTATATCAGGGGTTCTCAAACCTTTCGCGTTATCGGACGCTATCGGAAATCAGGCTGAATTTCCGATTTAACGGTTTCAGGTGAAAACCTGTTTTTTTTTCTTTAAGTCTTAAAGGTCTCAAATGAGGAGTGATGGCGGGGACCAATTTGGGTGAGCTGTCTTTTGTCTTACTTTTATGCGTTGCCAATGTCTCAGATCAGGATTTGGTATCGGCGCATAATCAAAATCAAGGGACCTGTGAGAAATGTTTCCAAGTGCCTCCTCACAAGGCTAGTGCCAATTAAACATAGCTATCACACATATCCCTAAATGATATAGGAGTTGAAAAAAATAAATAAAGGGCCTTTATTCCTGTAGTAATGAATCTTTAATTCCCCCACACAAAATTACATTATTCATACAGTGATGTCAGATTTCAATGAAAGGTCACAATCATATCCGAACTTTGAATTAGTCCATCCTTCCATCATTTTCGGTTCGTCGGTTCAGGGTCATGGATTTAGCCGGAATCTATCCAAGCTCACTTTTGGGCTAAGGCAGGAGTACAACATGGATCCGCAGAGATGAGACAATTTACCATTGAATACAACTATTGCCGATGCAGCACTCATTGACCTGTTTTTAAATTGCTTAGAAATGCCAATGGTTCCCAAACATGACATTTTGTAAAACCAAGGATCCCCAGGAGATTTGCAAAGGACGGATGGACAAACTACTCTGAATTAAACTGTTGAACTTGTTCAGGTTGAGTCATTCCACAAATTGAAATACCCAAAGTGCGCTTGTGCGCCTTTGACACGACTTCTTACAACCCGACCCCCCTTCAGTTCCTGTGTGCGTAGTAGCTGGATATCACTCGACTAATGTTTAACCAGTGTGTGGCAACCATGCTCATGCAAAGAGGTCATACGCCGAGTTGTTCATTAAAAGACAGCAAATTGATTATTTCCTTCCTGTTGTTTGTTTGCCGCATGGGGCCTTGCGAGTTTACTTCCGAACTTAAGCAAACACAATGACTTTTATCTGGCGGAGTGAGATGATTGTGTAACCATTGCCCTGCAGTTATCGCTATACTGTGGCCAAGGTTGATACCCTCTTCCTTTTTAGTTTTTTTGAAGAACCAACACTACCTGAAAGCGACCCACCAGGCTTAAATTGCCCCAAAAATGCCTTGTTTGCTTAGTACGATTTTGCTGGAGTCTAACTTATCTCGTCAATGACTGCAGGACTGCGTGTGGTTTATCATTCCAAATTCACAGCAGGCGTTTGATCCATGACCAATATGTTCACGTGTAGGCCTTTCTGTGGCTCTTGCAGACTCTCTCTTTCTCTGTTGCAACCTGCCTAAGACACTTTGTGACAGCTCAGAAGCTTTGCGATGGGTAGGCGCTGTTAATCAATGGTTCGGTGACGTCTTAGGGGTGAACAGCATGATGACGAGGACTGTTTCAAATACCCATTCTATCAGAATGTTTTGGTCTATTCATGGATTAAACAACTATTGTGAATGTTGCCATTTTGATTCTTGTTAAAGAAACAGAAGTATAGGTTCTGGATTCCTCAAGTCATCGGCTGCAGACTTATTGTTTCCAGAACTGGCAACAAGCAGAGTGAAGCAGCATTTTGTTTCTATGCATCTGACTTGTGGAACAAACTTCCTGATCTCCTGAACTTCCTGAAACGGTCGCTTCGCATGTAAATCTGGCCTCAAAACGTTATTGTTTACAGCAACGTTTTCAGACATTTTCATAATAATCTTGTTCATCCTCATTATTTCTTGGCCTCTGTAAACCCCGAGGGATTCACCACACGAGGTGAATCCCTCGGGGAACCTCAATGTAAATTAATGAGAAACACACACACACACACACACACACACACACACGCACGCAGATATATTCATCCATTTTCTGAACCACTTTATCCTCACTGGGGTCGCGGGGGGTGCTGGAGCCCAACCCAGCTGTCTTCGGGCAGTAGGCGGCAGGCACCTTGAACCGGTTGCCAGCCAATTGCAGGGCACACAAAAACGAACAACCATCCGCACGCACACTCATACCGAGGGACAATTTCGAGAGCTCAATCAGCCTGCTATACATGTTTTTGGAATGTGGGAGGAAACCGGAGTACCCCTAGAAAACCCACGCAGGCCTGGGAAGAACATGCAAACTCCACACAGGGAGGCCAGAGATGGAATTGAACCCGGTACCTCTGCACAGGGTAGGAGTACACTTGATGAAATGTTATACCAATAATCAAAATTCGCTCACATTTTGATTATTTTCCCCTATTTTTGAATTTTGATTTATTAACCCTAATTTGAAACCTTAATACATCTTTGAAACATTAATTTCCCAACTGCTTGATCCTCATAAGGGTCGCGGGAGATGCCTGAGCCTATCCCAGCTGTCTTCAGGCAGGAGGCGGGGGACACTCTGAACCGGATGCCAGCCAATCGCAGGGCACACACAGACTATTTGGAGTGTTAAATCAGCCCACCATGCATGTTTTTGGAATGTGGGAGAAAACCCACGCAAGCACAGGGAAAACATGCAAATCCAGACAGGGAGGGCAGAGCCGGAATTGAACTGTGAGGTCGACGTGCTAACCACTGGCCCACTGGGCAAGCCAGCCTTGAAAAACTAATTTGAAAATGTAACCCTGTCTTGAAAGTTTAATTTAAAACCATTACCTTTTTTGAAACCCTAAACCAGGTTTGAAATGATAATCTGAAACCTTTGTTGGAAAAATTAAGACAGGGTTCAAACCCGACTTGAAAACTCTAAGCCTTGCTAGAAACCATAGCCCAAGAACGAAACCCTAATTTGAAATCCTTCCTTGAAGCCCTAACCCTGGCTTGGAAGCCCAATTGTGAAACCCTGGCTTGAATCCTTACTTCAGACCGTTGAGTCAGAGCGTTAAAACTAAACGAAGCAAGCTTATATTGCATTTGAGTTGGCAAGCACGCCCGTGCCTCATTTCTCAGAAGGGCTCCTTTGAGGCATAAGCGGGTCAGCGCTGTTTGTGTTCTTCACACGTCCAAAGTGTACAGGACAGCGGCGGCTGTGGCGAGTTGGTGACTCACTGAAATTTCTCCGTTTATTTGGATACCAGAAGGAAAGGGGGGAATTGGGCAAGAAAAATCAACTTCCTCCCACTTGAATGAGTCAGAAAAAGTTTGTGAGTGTTAGACTTGATGAGTCTGCACTTAGTGGAGCTTTCCTCTCACAGAAAATAGCCATATTACAAGATTTATAATCATTCAAACTCTCAACTTAAACCTCAACCCTGACTAGACGCCCTCATTTGAAACCCTAACCCTCGCTTGAAGTTGTTACCCTGGCTCAAGTTTGAAACCTGACTTGGAAATCCCACACCCGCCTTGCCAAACCAATTTAAAGTCATTCCCCTTGGTTTAAACCAATGCAGGCTTGAAAGCTCAATTTGAAACCTTAACATTTGGCCGCGGCTCAGGCCATTTTATCAGAATCCCCAGTCTTCTCACCTGGCTCCAGTCCACCTGCAGGTCCCACAACGTTGTTTTTATTGTGAGCTTTAACCTGTTTTGTGACCGCCTCTCCTTTTTTAAAACACAGCATCCACCGACACAAATTAGGTAGCCACCTACTAGCGGCTAGTTTACAGCAAATTTAACTAATTTACCTTTTTACCTCGTTTCTCATGAACCTTCCCCACCCTCACACTGGCTCCACTTGTCACTACAACCCTCAGCTAACACTCTCCCCATTCACACTTACACCTCCAAACACAGTGTTAATCCTGCTAAGAGAGGCAATGACATCTACATCCCACCCAGTTCTCCTCATAATGGCTTCCAGCACAAGTTCATTTACCATTACCACTCATTCAACTCCATCCCATCATTTTGGTCTGAGTATCATCTTCCCATCACAATAAGCAGCATGTTAACCCAGCCAACCTTCGAGTACTACCCAAATCTTCCCAACTCACCAGAATCATCAGCATGAAACTTGCCCTATTCAAAACCCGGTCTATAAACACTAGAGGTCTCATCCTCCACAAATTCATCACGGACAATCCCCTGGATGTCTTTTGTCTCAGCGAAACCTGGCATAAGCCTCTGGAATACTTCAATGTCAATCAAACCAACCCTGTTGGGTCTCATACATGGATAAACCACACCCTGACTGCCGTGGCATTACTGCCATTCACAGAAAAGTCATAAAAACCACCCGTATCGCTGTCCAATCCCCTTCTTCTTTTGAACATCTGTCCTTCAGACTCTCCGGGCCTAAATCCCTTATGATCTCAGTCATCTACCTCACACTCCGCCGACTACTCCAGCCTCATGCACTCCAACTCCAACAACCCCAAGACTGTATTCTCCACAATTAATAAGCTCCTCAAACCCATGGAAAACACTTCCCACTCCTTCTCATCAGAAAAATGTAACTCCTTTCTATCATTCTTCCAGGCAAAAATTGACACCATCCATAATCAACTGGCCACTTCCACTTCCTCCACACTCAACTCTCTGTCACTCCTCCACTAACTAACCAGTCATGAGCCCAGTTCTCCCCGCTCGCATCTTCTGAACCCATTACATTACTTTCTGGCAAAAAGACCACCACCTGCACCCTAAACCCGATCCTCTACACACTAGTCAAAGCCTGTCTCCCTGCTCTCAACCAACTCATTCTTTCTATAATTAACTCATCAAGCTCACCTCTGCTACACCTGTCCTCAAAAACCTCGGCCTTGATCCCGACATCCCACAAAACTGTCGTCCCATTTCAAATCTCCCCTCTCTGTCAAAAATATTTGAGCGAATTGTCGCCTCACAACTCAAAACCCACATCGACTCCAATACCCTGTACAAACCATTTCAATCCGGCTTCAGATCGCATCACAGCACAGAAACAGCCCTCATAAAAGTCACCAACGACATCCTCCTCTCCTCTGACACCCACTTCTTTACATTCTCATCTTACTTGACCTCAGCACTGCTTTGACATCATAAATCACTCCGTCCTCCTCACCCGTCTGGAGTCCTCCCTCAACATCACTGGCACTGCTCTCTCCTGGTTAAAATCATACCACACCGACCGCCACTAGTTCATCAGCATTAATAAATCTCAGTCCAACACAGCCTCTGTCCCCAAAGACATCCCCAAGGTTCAGTGCTTGGCAACCTCCTCCTTATCCTTTACATGCTTCCCCTTGGTCACATCATGCCAACATGGTCTCAATTTCCACTGCTTTGCTGATGACACCCAGCTCTACATCTCCACCAAATCCATCACTGATGCCACTCATTCTACCATCATCAACTGCCTTATAAACAAAAAAAACAGATGCAGACCAACTTCTTCAAACTCAAGAGCTCAAGGGGAAATCAGAAATCCTCATCATCAGTCAGAAATCACTCCACACATCCTACCCTAATTTCCCACTTTCTATTGATGGCTCTACCATTCCCACATCTACCCATATTTGTCAACATGGCCATCAGTCACTTTCATTTGAAACCCACATCAACCACGTCACCAAAACTGCTTTCTTTCACCTCAAAAATATCGCCCGTAATCGCCCCTCTCCCTCACCCTCAGCAGCTGAAACATTGATTCACCTCATGACTTGACTACTGCAATAGCATCCGTTGTGGCTTACCCACCAAAACCCTCAACAAACTTCAATAAATCCAAAATTCTTCTGCCCGTCTCCTCATCCACTCCCGCACCAGAGACCACACCACCCCAGTCCACCAACATCTACATTGGCTCCCCATCCAACAACGAATCCAGTTTAAAATTATTTTCATCACCTTCAAGCCCCTTCGCAACCTTGCCCCATCCTACCTTACTGACCTTCACAACCACACCACTACCTCCAATCTTAGATCTGCCCATGCCAACGTCCTCACCCCTCCCATCCGGGCCAAGCACTGGACCTATGGAGATAGAGCCTTCTCTATCACCGTCCATTCCCTCTAGAACTCACTCCCTCATGCACACACTCACACACTCCCCTCTTTTAAAACATCACTAAAAATCCACCTGTTCAGATCTGCTTTTAACCTGTAATACACAATCAAACGTTCAATATAATCTATCATCATATTTTTTTGTTTTTACACACTGTTGCATGTACAGTATATAGTTTTTAATATTATTATTGTCTTATTTTTCCTGTATTTCATTTAGTGTCTTTTACTATGTGTAGTGCCTTTGAATGTTTTTTAAAGCGCTGTACTAATCAAATGTATGATGATGATGATGATGATGATGGTTATTATTATGATTATTATTACCAAGAACTAAACTGAGGCTTAGAGGGGATCGAGCCTTTTCTGTTGCTGGTCCCTCTCTCTGGAATGACCTCCCACCGAACATTCGTCAAGCCTCCTCACTGCCCATCTTCAAAACTCACTTGTATTCTCTGGCTTTCGACTCAGCATGACTTAGATTTGTTCTTGGTTTTACTGTTTGGTGCTTTCTACCGTCTTTATTACCGATTTGTTTTACTGTTTATTGTATATGTTAAATTGCTCCATGTACAGCACTTTGTATGCGGCGATGGCTGTTTGAAAGTGCTCTATAAATACAGTTGACTTGACTTGACTTGACTTATTATGATTAATATTATAATTATTATTATCCATCCACCCACTTTCTGATCTACTTATCCTCACAAGGGTCACGGGGCATGCTGTAGCCTATCCCAGCTGTCGGTAGGCAGGGTAAACCCTGAACTGGTTGTCAGCCAATCGCAGGGCACAAATAGACACACAGCCATTTGCATTCACAATCACACCTCAGGGCAATTTAGAGTGTTCCATAAACCTGCAATACATGATTTTGGAATGTGGGAGGAAACCAGAGTATCCGGAGAAAACCCACGCAGGCATGAAGAGAACATGCAAACTGCACACTGTGCTTCACTGTGCACTGTGAAGCCGACGAGCTAACCAGTTGACCACTGGGCCGCACTATTATATTATTATTATTATACACACACGCGCACACACACACACAAACACACACACGTGCGTGCACACACACACACACACACACTCACACACACACTCGGGGCCATATTTTGGAGAACATTGGTCTAATTTGATTCCATGTCTTGAAACGCTCTTGTGAAAAAACATTTTAAAACCGTCCTGCTTGCTTCAGACCTTATCCCAGGCTCCAAAACCCAATCCTAATTTGAAACCCAAACTTAAAAGCCTAACAGTGGAATGTATATTTTCTACTTCATGCACTGTAACAATACAGTCGAACTTGATGAATGACATCACCATTTGATTTTGCGCAACGACAACACAAGTGCAACTGAGACAGTGTTTTAACAAAGCATATGTATCTGCTGTCCCACCCTGAAGTGCAAACTATAGAGAACAACATCATCACTGCTTGTCGCCATAAAAGCAGGTCAAGTTTCCAGTGAGTATAAGCAATTCTTGTCATCATGCCAGACCGTGACTAATGGCAAGAGTCGTGCATCAGCTAGCAAATGAGCGGCTCATTGGTACACACGTCTCAGAGCACAAGCACATCTTGCCAACAAATGCATGCACGCCGGCTTGTAAATGCCCACCGAGGATTACGCTAACAATTGTATCAGCGGTGATGGCTTTTTATGAGCTTGTGTGATGTAAAACCACAGCAAAAGCCGTCATTAATGACATTTTCCCCCTAACTCCAAACACAAAGAAGAGGACTTGAAAGTAGCCTCATTATTCAATATTTACACATTGAGCTTTGTGGTGCACCCTCACAAAAGTTTTCCATTAGGAGTTGGTCAGAACCTTAATGGCCAATGTTGCAATCTGACGCGGTCTGGCTGTGAAGCATTCAACACATATTTCTGCTCGGCACAGCAAAAATGTGTTCAGTGTGCTCAATATTTCAAAGGAAATGTATCAGCATTTGAGAAAACTGTAGTTGAGGCCCTCCAGCTGCATGAGTTTGGAGCATTTGATCAGTGGGGTACTTTAGTAGATTTTATGTATTTTTATTTTTTTTAGGTAATGCACTACACTTGAATATTGGGAAACTCTTGGAATCCCAATAAATCGGAGATCACAAAACAACTTTGAAGGTTCCAATTATCAAGTTTGGATGTGAACTAGTCTGCATTTAATTGGATCGGTTGCCAGTCACTCACAGGGCACAAATAGAAACAGAAACCCAACTCCATTTACAATGACACCATCACTGAGTAGGAATTGAACCAACCAAAGTAAGACAAGCGTACCAGTCCACCATCAGTGACATGTTTTGAAATCTAATCTTCCAAATTGATCCATAGATCCCAAGAGGAATTTTTTAAATCCTCACCGACGGTGAGGTCATAAAACAGCTTTGGAGGTTCGACAATCAGGTTTGGACATGAACCTGTCTGGATAAAATTTTGGCATAACCACCCGAAAGATTCAGGAATGTATTATTTATTCTTTTTATGCTAAGCTTGTTTATTTTGTACTTTCCGACTGGACCAAAATAACAGGTTTAAACGGTGTCTCGATGCACAGTCTGGATCAAGGGACCAGAACAAGAGTTTTAAAAGTTTTTTTTGGATGATTTAGAACATCAACCACAGAACCCCAGAAGAAGTACCAGGTAAAGCAATCCAAAGGAGTCTATAATGCTGCTGCTGGACGGAGTACACATGGTACAGGTAAAGGCCACAAAAGCCAGCCAGGGTATACATTAGCAAGAGATCATTTAGCAAACACCTCAATAATCAGAAACATGTCGTTGTTGTTTTCCTGTCCATAAAAACTGTTTTCGGGGCCACTCTGTCACGAACATTAAAAATAATGAGCACCTTTAATCCTGTAAATTCCGGCAAGATATTTTGCACGCTGCGTGCACATCCTGTGAAAAAGGAATATTGCGTCTGGTGCTAAATTTTCATTAGCACAATAGCAACTGGCAGCGCCGCACCAATACAATAAAATGGAGAGGGGGCAACGTAAACCTGTCACCTCGGCTGAAATGGATGGGTCCTGGCCGGAGGGGGGGACCTAAATCAATAGCATAGAGGAAGGTTAGGGAAGTGGACGAGGGCTGATGGGGGGTGCGTTGCCCTAGCAAGTACCCTCGGACTTGAGAAGAGGGAGAGGAGTGGGAGTGTTTGTCTGTCTGTTCCTGTCAGTGAGGCCCAAGGAAGGCTCCAGGCTGCCTCCTAACCTCCCCGTCTCCCTCCATCGCTGTCCCCCCTCGGCGGATCCTCTGCTGGCTCCAGTCAGACTCTGGCTCTGATTAATAGCCACCGGAGGTGTCCGGCGACGAGCTGATAAGGGACCCCCGCCTCTCTGGGCCCTCCTCGTAACAAGCTAACGCATTCTCCTTCCCCTCCCCTGGCACTCAGGCAAGCCAATTAAGCACATCTTAAAACTCGGGAACGGTGACAACTGGTCTGGAGCTCTGGTAGTGAAACAGCAGTGTTCACATGGAGGTTGCCGGGTCATGTTTAACCCCCCGGCCACAAAACAGGTCACAGGTTGGAAATAGGGCTGTTGTTCTACAACATACAAATGAAATATATGGATGATTAGATATTCATGATGAGGAATCTTGGCTCCAGAGTGAATTCCAGGACTAGCACAGTTAGACATAATGCCCAAAGCACATCGGTAGCCATGGCGTCCAGAGACTGATCTGCACGGTGTTTGTTTACTTGTGGCAGTTACACTTCATGGTGATGGCCTAATCTGTTTCATGTACCGTACCAAACGTTTCGGATCAAATTGATAGAATCCTGTTACACATACCTGCCACAGCACCTCTAATAGTTAAGACTTAGCTTTAGCCAGTTGGCATGAACACAGCATGCCTCATTTTTTTCCACCGGCGACATCCAGTCTTTGCTTGGCGACAATGGCCTCATTTAAAGGCATTTTCTGAATGGTTGGTTGGTTTGTTTTGCATGAAATTAGCTACCGGTACCTATAAAGCTTTTGTGTGGCCACCCCATGGAATTCAACTGAAATTAATATTGAATAAACAAGCGTGAATGCACAGATGTATCAATGTAGAAAACAATGTTCACTTTGTAGCATGTCGACATCATATTGAACAATGGCAACAGACTTGCTTCTTCAGGGAAAATCTGATCTGTTTGATTAATTTGCACTCGCATAAGCAGATATTCAATTAATAGCACATTTCTACACCGCCATGTACTATTCCAAATTATGACACATGGAAGGAAAAAGAAAAAAATCAAATTGTGTTACTTGAACCTTGTGTTGTACATCCAGCCTTTATCGACAGGTGACTACCAACTATGACATCGTCATTTTACGAAGATAGCAGCATCATGGGGCTCCACACCAAGACACACCAGAGGGCAGCTATTACCAACCACTCTGATGAGAATGAGGTCTACCTTCGGAAATCATCCTATCATAATAGATTGGTTGTATCTTATTGACCAGAAGTGCCAGTGACATTTTAGTGAGAGGTAAAACAATGAAATGCTCTCCGACTAGAGACTAGATCACTAGAAGGTACAATTATAAAGTATCTGATGTGATTTTACAAAACACTGTATACCTGTTTGGGATATTTTTGTTTGGTGGTGTGCCACAAAGGAAACACTGGTTTGGGGATTTGTTCACATAAATTTGCAGGTTTTCCAGTTCCGTGTTTCAAAATAAGCCAGTCGCTATTTTCTTTCTTGAGGCAAAGACTAAAAATCCACCAATTCAGCCAGCCGCCCTCCTCTTGCGGGAACCCTGTTCCCAGGCTCATCGACTGCGAGCACAGACAAGGAAAAAAAAGGAACCGTTGAAAAGGCGAGGGGGGGGTTCCTCCTTTCCAGACAAGAACACCAGATTATCCCAGCAGCCAGTTACTCTATTTCTTAACTCGATGGCCGACGTAACAGGTGATCAAAGCGTTGAACCCTAGGAAGGGGCTTAGGGCACAGTGGTGCGGCCAAAGGGATTGCTTCCCGGTGATTTGTAAGCAGGAAAAGACTTTTGACATGAAAGACAGCTTAAACAGCAGAGGAGTAACAATAAAGCAGCTGTAAAATGCTTCTGGTCGCCACTGAATTGATGTAGAGGGTGGCTCTCACAACTTTTTTTCCTCTTTCTTTCTTGGCGTGTTTAATGTGGGGACTCTGGCATTTCCTACCGAGCCATTTGGACAGTCACATGCACACAACAAAAGGCGACATGGGGGGAGGGTGGATCGGTGGGGAGCCCGGGGTCATAGGGGCAAAGGGATGCTTTGTGCTGGGCAGATTGTGAAATCGGACGACTCCCATTCCTTTTCACGGGAGCTATGTTTGAAATTTGGTTGTATTCTTTTCCGTGACAAAAGTGCGGTTGCCCCTGTTGAAGGATTAACTTTACAATTTCAAATCTGATGGATCCGTTGGTTTGTAATTACAATACAAGATGCTGAATTATGAAGGATCCTGGTTGAAATGTCCAATCCTTAATACTTGGGCAGGTTTCTTACTCTGCATCCATCCATCCTGCATCCATCCATCCATCTTCTGATCCGCTTATCCTCACAAGGGTCGCGGGGCCTGTTTGGGCATTAGATGGGGCACAACCTTGCCAGCCAAATGCAGGGCACACAGAGACGAACAATCATCCGCGCTCACACTCACACCGAGGGACAATTTGAAGTATTCAATCAGGCTGCTATGCAGCTGCTATCTATCTATCTATCTATCTATCTATCTATCTATCTATCTATCTATCTATCTATCTATCTATCTATCTATCTATCTATCTATCTATCTATCTATCTATCTATCTATCTATCTATCTATCTATCTATCTATCTATCTATCTATCTATCTATCTATCTATAAGAGCAGATGCTTGCTAGTACAATATAGGGCCGCCCCTGAGGTGGATCAAATTTGATCCGAGACAAGCTGTTTTCGGGCGCTACGCCGGAACAAAGTTGCACGTATGAACGCTCGAGGGGAGCAGTTTCGGAGTAGGTCCGAAATAAATCTGCCCGTGTGAACGGCCCTTATGTTGTGATTTAGAGAACGTCAACTGTTCAAGACTACAATTGGTGACTACCGTATTTTTACGACCATTCGGCGCACCGTGTTGTAGGGCGCAGTCTCAGTAACGGGTGCTCTTTCTGTATTTTCCACATACACAAAACGCACTGTATTATTGGGCGCAGCCAGGCGTGGTAAAACATACGCCAATTTAAACATACGGCAGTTTAAACATACAGCATGCATGCACGCACGCTAAAAACACGTTAGTCAGAGTCACTCTCATTGCCATGTGGCTCCACAGAAATGATGCGCGGCCACTTACACGCCCACCCTTCACTGATTAGCCGGCTGCTTTCCCGCACGCCTGGTCTCACTCGCGGGCCACTTACACGCCCACCGTTCACTGATTGGCCGGCTGCTTTCCCGCACTTACACGCCCACCCTTCACTGATTGGCCGGCTGTTTTCCCGCACGCCTTGTCTCACTCGCGGCCACTTACACGCCCACCCTTCACTGATTGGCTGGCTGCTTTCCCGCATGCCTGTTCACGCTCACTTCCGCCTTTTCTCTATATAAACAGCGTGTCGGCTCTCAGTCAGGATTTGGAACTCGGCTCATACACTAGACGCTCTGCATTATAAGGCGTCCTGTCCATTTTGGAGAAAATTTAAGACTTTTAATGGCGCCTTATGGTCGTGAAAATAATACGGTAATCAACTAGCAAAATAGTCATTTGTGGCAGCCCTAGTCTCATGTTGTCAAAATGTGCATGATGAAATGGACTGAAATTTGATATCAACCCAGATATTAAACTTACTCGGTCTTACAAACTCTAAAATTAAAAATATTCAGTCCTTCTCCGACCTCAACTGCCTTGGTTCTTCGTTGTTTGGAAAAGCACTCAACAATCGGGCGTTCTCCTGAGCCTTCAAGCACCAAAACCCCGAGACAGCATCAACACCTTACAAAGAAAGATCATGGCCAGCAGTATACCTGTCACAGGTTTGAAACTACACATGAAGCCGGAGTTTACCATTTCATTACAAGAAAAAGTAATCAGGCAGGACTGATACGTGCAACAGGACTGCAAGGATTCCACCTCATGTAAGACGGTTGTTCAAAAGTCCTGCGCAGGCTCAAGTCTCGCCTGCAGTGACACGTTTGCTCCTGGCCGCATTAAAAAAAAAAAAAAAAAAATGGCCGTCCGGACACAGAAGGGGAAAATGAAAATGAGTAAGAATAAACTTCCTGTGGGAAGAATGAGACTGCTACCCGTCACAGCGGGAATCTGCCCAGTCGCATACCAGGGGAACGGTAAATATTTAACATTTAATTTCCTTGGTGGAAGGTAGACCGGACACAGAGCATATTACAATAGGCTTCAAACATGGAGGAGAGTACTCATGAGGTAACGAGATATTAACTGTGGAGAGGTTGTTGAAATATTTAGAGCCCATTACCCGCTCCCTTAACCGCAGTCTGAATATCTGATTAGAATCTTACACAAGCAACGTAACACTTGCAACAAAGAGCAAATAGTGCAAGTATTTGGTCTGTCCTTCAAAGTGACTGAAGTGACTGTATAATCAAACCAATTTTTAAAATGTGCGAAGCCAACCCAAATAAATCAATTTTTAAAAATTGCATGCATATGTGTTTACTCTGTGGTGAACTCAAGATGCTCAACACACAACACAACAAACCATTCAAAGATCGAGAGAGACAAGTCACAATGACAGCAGACCAACATTGATTTGATTTGATTTGACCTTTTATTAGGTCTCCTGTAGGAGAAACTTGTCTCGGAGGACAGTCCCTCTGTGCTGCTACAAACATTGAGCAAAAAACATTCACATACACAACACAACATAATTAGGACAATTACATAAAAGACAAGACAGTATATACTCTACACACATTGGACACTACATTTCAGTCATATCCACCTCCCCTCATCCCCACCACCCTCACGTCCTTCCGCTTGTCTGTCTGCCTCCCTCTAATTGTTTATTGATTAAGATGATAGCCTGTGGTATGAATGAGTTTTTATACCGGTTTAATTTGCAGATAAGAGTCCTATACCTCTTTCCTGAGTTTAGGAGCTCAAATTGGGAGTGTGGCACATGAGAAGGATTGTTTAAAATGTTTGCCTGTTGAATAACGGACTGCACATACATGTCCTGGGGAGCAAGGGGTGGGCGGGGCTGCCCGATTACCTTCCCTGCTGTCTTAACCAAGCTGGTTATCTGAGCCTTAGACTTAACAGTTAGGTTCCCAAACCAACTGGTTATTCCAAAGCGCAGGACTGACTCAATGGTTGCTCTATAAAAGATCAACAGAATGCTTCTGCCAACTCCAAATATCCTGAGACGTCGCAAAAAATGAAGGCGCTGATGGATCTTCGAACAGACCTTTGATACATGTGTCTGCCAGTTAAGCCCACAATCTATATAAATCCCCAAGTATTTGTAAGAGGAGTCTTGCCTGTTATTCGTGCCATTTATAAAGATGGGGCTGTGGTCTCCAATTGATTTAGGGTCAAACACCATTTCCTCAGTTTTTTTTTTCCACATTTATGCTTAGATGGTGCTCGTTACACCAGAGTCAACAAAATTGTCAATCCGATCACAGTGGGTACTAATGCCAGAGTCACTCGTGAGCAGACTAAGGATAGCTGTATCATCTGAGAATTTCACAACATGCTGATTTGGTTGAGAGCTAACACAGTCGTTTGCAAATAAGGTGAACAGGAAAAGTAACCTTTCCTATTCGCTGTACTGTCTTTCTGGTAGAATCTGCGGATCTGATCACTAACGCCAATCTCACAGGTGATTTTCCTGACATGATCTCAATTGGAGTGTTTGTGGCATGCGATATTCTCCACTCACTTTCAAGCACAACTGAAGATACAAAGTGTGGTAACAATGAGAAATCATGAGCGCTGACATGTTTGTGGGAGTAAGTCATGAGTGGCGAGTACGTCGAAATGTTATAGCGGCGCGTGATTGGCTTCAACGGAGATGACGCTTGTTGCAGCAAAATTGTCACGGCATTGTCAAAATAAAACTTATATTTACAAGAACAAACTTATGTTATATTATTAATTATGATCATTTTATGTTTGAGCATCATATTTAATGTTAAGATTACCTACATGACATTCTGTTGTTTAATAATTGCTTAGACATTTTATGTTGATAGCTTCTCATTGGCTGAAGAAAAGGAAAGTAGGAAGTGATTCAGTTGCTGAGAAGTGTGTGTGTGTTTTCGATCGTTCTGCGGTGCAAGCGTTTTGAAATAAAACTGTGTTCAAACAGAGACCATATCTCCTTTTGCCGTTTCTTAAATTAGAGCCTTCAAGTCATAAACAACGAACCCCTCAACTTACACAGGTTTTCCATAGGAGCTGTTTGGTCTTCCTGAGTTGGAGAATGCAACATTGAATAATGTTTTCGTGCTTGGACCTGTCGCATCTTTATCAAAAAAAACAAAAAAAAAAACAACTTGCATCGTGAAAAAAGTTTTGGTTTACCAGAGCATTTGTCCAAAACGAGAATCCCTGCAAAAGAAAGCATGCTTTCTCTATTATTCCAAACGTTTTCACCATAATTTTTTTTGCTCAGTGTAAAGGAGCAATAAACACAACAGAGCAAAGAGCAACTTCACTTGACTTGTTCCGTCTCAAATTCCAACATGGTCACCGGGTGTACCTTCACCTACTTTAGCGCTTGGGCCCTGCCTCGCCTTATGAAGAGCCTATTGTGCTGCAACCTAGTTTCCGAACAGATGATTCATAGTCTGTCAGGGCCGCCATCTGAAGTGTGCACAGCAGAGAGGGAGACGCTCAAATGACAGACTTGTTCACATCTTTGAGCAGACAAAAGGAAAGCTAAGAACCGGGCCCCCTAGGCCATGGCACCCAGACACTTGACAACTTTTCTGTTTTGTTGTGTTTTTCTTATCATGAGTTGCAGTGATGTGGACATTGATAATAGCGAGCCTGGATTCAGGTCTTGTGTTCGGCTTGTGGTGCTTAGTGTTCCATTGGTAGCTGTCAA
The DNA here is from genome assembly GCA_026261675.1 of Hippocampus mohnikei. NCBI lineage: Eukaryota > Metazoa > Chordata > Actinopteri > Syngnathiformes > Syngnathidae > Hippocampus > Hippocampus mohnikei. The sequence goes on along the minus strand of JAKGUB010000557.1, from coordinate 2,741,841 downwards.
ATTCAATTCATGAATGGGAACATTTTGTCCCTTGGAAAGATTCTTGCTATGGTGGACCAATATTACCACTTGTACACAATGTGCGAAATGTGTACCTGTAATGGTCCAATTGCTTGTTATTGGGCAATACCCTCTAGGGCAGTGGTCCCCAACCACTGGTCCGCAGACCGGTACCGGGCCTCGGCCCGTTGCAGACTGGGCCGCACAGAGACAGACCTGCGAGTTGTCAGCAAATTTACTCCATCAGACGTGGCAGAAATATGCGCGACTTTGGGCAATCAGAGTCCCCCTTCTAACATTCGTTTGCAAGTTGAAATCAACAGAATCCGGCAATAAATGAAAGAAGAAGCAGTAAACGGAAAGTAATCCGAACAAATTGTCCAAAGATACCGCTAAACACGCAGCTGATGTTACAGCCGTGACTTCCGAAGCTGATGCGAGTTTGACAAGAGAAGTTCCTCCCCTGGCGATATCTCCAGAGCGATGTGGAGAAAGAAGTCCTCAAAAGCATGACATTACAGTAGTACCTCTACTTACGAATGTCTCTTCATATGAAACACATCAACAGGAAAATATTACCTCTTGTTACAAAAGAAATTTCAAGATACGAAAGGTAAAAATACATTATGGCTGCTACTCGCAGCTGCGAGTTTCCTCAACGCAACATACTTCTAGCTGCTCTGCCATTGGCTACTACCGAGGATCATCCTGTCATCCCATTGGCTAAGAGGGACTCCTTCTCTATGTGTCTACTTGTGTAGATAGATAGAAATGTTGTTTATGCAGCGTCCTCATCATTTGCCCCTCTGGCCATGAGGTGTTGCTACAGTTTTACGTAAATGTGAATCACCCAGAAAAAGTATTCACCAGTCAGGCGATCTATGCTGATGTTTGCCTTGGATTGTTAAAAGCAAACATCCTTGGATCAGTTCTTTACAAAACGCCAGGCAAAAACCACTTCTGAGAGAGAACATGAACTAAAAAGGGCAAAAAAACGATGAGGACACAGTTAAAAGTTAAATGACCATCATTTCTATTCTTTACTCTAGTCTTTGTTTTTTACATGATGCACAACTCTCATTTATTGTGCTATAATGTAATTGTCACATGTCACATGTATTTGTTCCATATTTTGATGCATTTTTATGCTTTAGGAAGCATTTATGTCTGAATTTTGGGGGACTCGGAATGGATTAGACATGGAAAAAGCGTCTCTACTTACAAAATTTTCTAGTTAAGAAATTTCTTACTGAACCAATTAATTTCGTAAGCAGAGGTACCACTGTACAAGAAAGCCATTGAATCATTTGCATAAGAAGCACCCAAGTGATCAAGTGGAAAGAATGAAAACGCAAGCAGTTTGCACAGTGTGTGCGTGTCATGAATGTCATGTAATGTTGTGTGAATGTAGAAATTGCTGATTGACAAACGTCTGGTGTCCCATTGACATTTTTCTGGAGACGCCACTGATGGGAGGCAGACCAACAACCACTAGGTCAGTATATCGGCTTGTGGTGCTTTGTGCACAGATACATATTTTACAAGAGAAACAAAGAAACATCTCACGGCACAGCACCAAACAAAAATGTCACAAAAGTGGACAGTACACACTGAAATGATGACCTCAGGCCCTGCCCACATGAAAATGCAGTCCGTATTTAAAGTTTGGGCATTTTGTCCACACGGAGGCGGCGTTTAGGAAAAATCTCAAAATGCCATCCCTTGCATTGCAGTGTGCAACTTTTATGTAAGAGTGTGGCATATTTTCCTGGTATGATGAGTCGTCGTTGCAGTCGAATGATCAGGCGCCGACAGGTATGGCAGCCTCGGTTACACGCTCCCTAGTATTGTCCCTGTTTTTGGCATTTTCGTTAGTTTTGGGCGACCCTGCGCGGCTTACTTACACGAGGAAAAGCTGCTTAGCATTGGGAGTCGGCGCTCGGACTTTTTCACCAGCACACGAAAATCCACAAGGTTTTTGGAGCTAATCGCGAGCGGAGCGGCGGCGCTGTCCGGCGCATGGAAACGACGTCGGAGCAGGGGGAAGCGAGCCGGCGTGCTAGTCAAGCTCCGGCAACGTGGATTTCGAACCCCGCTCCCATCGATCCATCTTGCTAATCTACGAGCTTCTCCTCCTCACGAAGACCAACAAGACCTTTGCAAGCTCTGCTGCGCTCTGCTTCACTGAAACCTGGCTCAGTGACCGCCACCCGGATTCCGCGCTACATCTACCCGGCTTCCGCCTTCTCCGGGCCGACCGCGACACGGAGCTATCAGGGAAATCGAAAGGTGGTGGGATTTGCTTCTATATCAACGAAGAATGGTGCACTGATGTCACGAAGCTCGACGCACACTGCAGCCCGGACCTGGAGTCGCTGTCTTTAAACTGCAAGCCATTCTACTCGCCACGTGAGTTCACCTCTTTTTTACTCGTCGCTGTTTACATTGCGCCACAAGCTAATGCTAACGCGGCGATACAAACGCTAGCTGAACAAGTAAACAAACTCGAACTAAAATACCCAGAGTCACCCCTGATCATTTTGGGCGATTTTAATAGAGCACATCTTAACCGCGAACTTCCCAGATATAAGCAGCACATCGACTGTTTCACCAGAGAAGGCAACATCCTAGACCACTGCTATACAACAATCAAAAATGCATACCGATCGATCGCCCGCGCAGCATTGGGTCTTTCTGACCACAATTTAATCCACTTAATACCTACATACAGACAGAAACTCAAATGTGCTAAACCGGTTGTTAAGACTGTGAAAAAATGGACAGATGAAGCAAAGCTAGCTCTACAAGAATGCTTAGACAGCACTGATTGGGGCGTCTTTGAAACTTCAACGGGCACACTGGATGAATACACAGACACTGTAACATCATACATCAGTTTCTGTGAGGACATGTGTGTACCAACGAAGTCCTTCCGCTCCTTCAACAATAACAAGCCATGGTTTACTCCCAAACTCAGGCAACTCAGGAAAGAGAAAGAGGCCGCATTTAGAAGTGGAGATCGGGCACTGTACAAACACGCCCAAAACCAATTGACAAAGGAAATTAACATCGCAAAGAGAAGCTATGCAGAGAGTCTGAAAAACCAGTTCTCTGCTAACGACTCTGCATCTGTGTGGAATGGCCTGAAAGCAATCACAAACTATAGAACGCCATCCCCCCAAACAGTGAACAATAAGGGTCTTGCTGATGAACTAAACACGTTTTTCTGCCGATTTGAAAAGGACACCCCCATTTCCCACACTCACCCACCTCTACCAGATACTACTCTATCTACCCCCCCACCCTCTTTTCCTCCACTACAGATCCACGAACAGGACGTGAGACGGCTCTTCAAGCAGCAGAAGATCAAGAAAGCTGCGGGGCCTGACAAAGTGTCCCCTCCTGCCTGAAAGTCTGCGCTGACCAGCTGGCTCCGGTCTTCACACAAATCTTCAACAGATCCCTGGAGCTGTGTGAGGTCCCATCCTGCTTCAAACAGTCTACCATCGTCCCAGTTCCCAAGAAATCGGCAACATCGGAACTGAACGACTATAGGCCTGTCGCTCCGACGTCTGTGGTCATGAAATCCTTTGAACGCCTTGTGCTGAACCACCTAAAGAACGTCACCGGACCCCTGCTGGACCCTCGCCAGTTTGCCTACCGGGCAAACAGGTCTGTGGAGGACGCAGTCAACATAGGTCTGCACTACATCCTCGAGCACCTCGACAGCACAGGGACCTACGCAAGGATCCTGTTTGTGGATTTCAGTTCTGCGTTCAACACCATCATACCGGAACTCCTCACCCCCAAACCTCTCCACCTCGGTCTGTCCCCTACGATCTGCCAGTGGATCCTCAGCTTCCTGACGGGACGGACACAACAGGTGAGACTGGAAGCGACAACATCATCAACACGCACCACTAGCACTGGAGCCCCACAGGGATGTGTCCTCTCTCCACTGCTCTTCTCCCTCTACACAAACGATTGCACCTCAACAAGTCCAGCTGTCAAACTCATAAATTTCGCAGATGACACCACGGTCTCATCAAAGACGGCGACGAGTCTGCGTACCGACAACAAGTGGAGCAGCTGGAGCTTTGGTGCAGCCGACACAACCTCGGGCTGAACACGCTCAAGACGGTAGAGATGATCGTGGACTTCAGGAAACATCCTTCTCCAGAGTTGCCCCTCACACTATCCAACTGCCCTGTGTCAACCGTCGAGACCTTCAAGTTCCTGGGAATCACAGTCTCCCAGGACATGAAGTGGGAAGTCAACACCATCTCCATCCTGAAAAGGGCCCAGCAGAGGATGTACTTCCTGAGGCTGCTGAGGAAGCATGGCCTGCCACAGGAGGTGCTACGTCAGTTCTACACGGCAGTCATCGAATCAATCCTGTATTCTTCCATCACGGTTTGGTTTGGGGCCGCCACAAAGAAGGACAAAATCCGACTTCAACGGACAATTAGGACGGCGGAAAAAATCATTGGCACCGCCCTACCCACTCTTGAGGACTTGCACACTGCAAGAATCAAGACAAAGGCACGGAAAATCCTCCTGGATCCCCCGCATCCTGCCCACCACCTTTTCCAGCTACTCCCTCAGGCAGGCGCTACAGATCCATGCGCACCAAATCCAGCAGACACTTAAACAGCTTCTTCCCTCTAGCCATTAACTCCCTAAACAGTCACTGACGTAGTCACTCTTCTTGTACAACAAATATTGTATCTCTCTAAAATGGTTCAATGATTTTCTGCACCAACTGTACAACTGTCATAGTATTGTATTCTACCACTGATCACTTTAGCTCTGCTTGAAACTATGGTCCACTTACATTACAAAATGTCCTTCCATACCTATTTGTCATGTTCTTGTTTATGATGATACTAATGCAGCGTGTATACCGGAGACAAATTCCTTGTGTGTTCTACATACTTGGCCAATAAAGATGATTCTGATTCTGATTCTGATGATGCGTTGTCGTAGTTTGATGACACGTCATCACCATTTGGCACATTACAGCCTTTCACCATCTTGTTGACACACGCATTTCCTGAAAAGATTCAATGTTTATGGGGATTTTTTTTTTTTCATGAACGAAGCCGGCTGCGTTTCTCATCCTGGTAAGCTGAATACTAAGCTAGAATTCTGTTGTATGAATGGCAACAGGTGTAAACACAGATTAATTGTACCTTCTGCCATCGAGTGAAAGAGTATTTAATTGTTCCTGTCATTCTATGGCGCAAGCATCGCTAGGTCAACAAAGAAACTTTTTCTTCTAGTACCAGTTCATAAATCATTTTCAAAACATGTACAATTAGATGGTTTTTTTTTTGCATTTCACCTGATAATCACTGCATTAGAGTACCCCGCTGCCATTCAGTGTTTTTTCTTCAAACCGGGATTGAGCTTTCAAAACATCACTTCCCTGAAATGGAGCTGCTCCTTTCACATTCCACTCTGCTACCTCGCCAGCGTAAGACATCATCTCAAATGCTTTGGCCCTTCGTACTCTGCCTGTGCGGAAATTGAACAGTTATGGAAGCGAGAGAGGAAAGAGGAATGAGCGCATCTGGACTCCCTCGCAAATCTGCCGGCAGACTGTTTAGTTGACTCACGGAATGACGCAGGCTCCGGCATAGTTGTGCTTACTTCCTGGAAGTTGGGGTGCAATGTGGCTGCTTTGACACTACTACTGTTGCTGAGGCCGTCGCACTCACGGAAACGTTTAAAGCAGGCGCTGATTCTTCGCTGAAGCCCGGACCCCAAAAAATAAATAAATGAATAAAAATCGAAACATCTGGATCCCAACACGCGCGTGTGTGTGTGTGTGTGTGTGTGTGTGTGTGTGTTGTCACTCTGACTTTCCAGTTTTCTGGCAGAGAATCCTTACTGGAAACATATTTTGCTGAGATGAATCAAAGGGATGATCATATTTATATTCCTGGTGAGTTGTGGCTTAAGCACTTTCCCGGAAATTTGCTCACATTTTGTTCGCGCAAAATGTCTCTATCGGTGATTATTTTCCACAATATTAAAATGCAACAATGTTACTCACGCTCTGCAGTTACAGTAATTGTTTTCACTCAATGCGAGAAGCTCACACCAAAGTGCATGGGAACCTCTGCAACTGAACACAATCAGTTGTGTGTTGCTGGTTGACCTGCAACTTATTCTAATTTCAAAAGACACTTTGCAAAAGAAAAGAGGATGGAATGGAAAGTGATTTGCTTTAACCGCTGCCAGAAATGTGAAGAAACAAACTTGGAACTTCAATGGAACTGCGAAGGATATTTGTGATGATTTTGAAACCGGCGATTCTTTTTGGAAAGTGGAGCAGAAGGAGTGGGGTAGCAGGGGGTGGACTGGGATTCGTTTTCCACACTTGTTCAGTTGTACATCGGAGGCATCCTGTTTATGTGTCTGCGACTGCTCCGGGGGGATGAAGGCCGCATCGTCGAGCTGCAGATCAACAGCTGGGAATGGCCTCTCAGTGGGACTAGACATGCCGTTCCTATGACAAATACTCGTAGAGCAACAGTAACATATGTCTCCCACCTACCCCCTGCACGCAGTGTACTTAATGAATAGCACACTTAAGGCCGCAGGCTTTTTTTTGTTTTGTTTTGTTGACGGAACAGTGAGGGGGGAGAAAATGGCCCCTTGTGACCTTGGAGGGCCATCTGAGATAATAAATCCATGACCCTGAGTTCCGGAGTGCTTTGGGCAAGGTCGGGGTGGCAAATTTCCCACTTCCACAATATCAGATGTTAACGTTAATTCCTCTTAGGCGATGTGTAATGGCACAGGAATGTCTTTTCACCGTGGCCTCGTCCAGGGCCGACCGAATCTGTTGAAAATGTGCGACAGCTGTGGAAATTGGCCGGGCCCTGGATCGTGGATGCATTCAATCTGGGGATGGAGGGGGAGGTGGTCAACGGAGGTTAGGGCCGGGGGAGAGTGGGGGGGTTGCGTTGTTGCATTCAAGTTAACTTGCTTACTCCTCTTCAAGCCTGTACGCATCGTCAGCCGGTATTTTTCCGGCTTCGAGGGAATTATCAGAGGCTGAGCTGTAACTGAGTTGTTGGATAGTGATAATCGTTTTCAACACAAAGAGGCGGAAGAAAAGATTATTGGGCGTTAGTATGTCACTCCCCATTATTCCCACTCGCACTGTCACCTTCCTGCTTCTGTTACACCTCTACCCATGGAGGGAAATTTGTGAGTTTTAACACTAAAACAAAACAAGTTCAATAGCAAGAGGCTAACCCCCATAAGTTCATGGTGACATAACACAAATCCTGCCATCACAAGCCATTGATACAAATGTAGTAGCTGGACATTTGGTGCTTTCAACAGCGTTGAATGAAAGTCTTGGTTAGCATGTCACTTCGTATTGCATAAATGAAAATAATTTCTCAGTTGTCGGACACTGTCAAGGTCCTCAACAGACAGCTGTGGCCATCCACACGTCGCCGCTTTGTGTTGGGGGAGGACATCGTTTGTGGATTCCACCTGATTGGCTGTCACTTCTTTTATCTTCAGGCAAATGAAGACATTAAATCTTTAGAAAAAATGAAACAACCTTTTAAAATATGTATTTTCTGCAGCTGCTTCATATAGGCATCATCTCCTCTGAAAATATACCAACAAACAAGAATTACAGTGCATTTTAAATACATTTAGGTGTTTTGGGTTGTGCAAAGCACAGTGATTCACCTTGTGTGTAAAATGTCCTCGAGAAACTTGCCTTCGCTTTCTCTAACCTTGCTGAAATTAGCCTTTTTTTGAAGAGGAAATCCTGTTTCGTACAAATGGGCCACTGCTCAACCTCTTCTCTTCACTTGAAGACAAGTAGTTGAGATCCTCGCTGACCACGAATATGAAAAAATTGAGCCCACACTTGTGAAGGGAGCAGGTCACCAAGCCACCGAATTAGATTTCATGTGCAGATCCAATGAAGTGGTGCATGCAACGGACAGACTTTCTGATGTCACACTTTTCTATGGCTTGCTTGCACATAAACATTTTTGGACTGGTAGTTGTTTGGATAATTTTATACTTGATCTCACTCCAGTATTTGCAGCCAACCCATTTTATGTGAATTTTCCATAAAATGTCACCTTCAAAACAAGGTTCTTGCGCTGTTTGAAAAGACATGGGTTTTTTTCTTTTTGTTTTTGTTTTTGTTATAAAGGGCCCCTAAACATTTAACCCCAGGGAGATCTTAAAATGTGAAATGGAAATTGGAAAAAGGGCCCCCACCACTGCTCATACAGCTTAATAGCGTGGTCCAATTACTCGTATGTCAATGCAAGAAGCAGTTGTAGCAGCTGTCAATGAAGCTGAGGGGTTGCGGCTCCAGAGTGGCACGCCGCCCAATGCGGCCTGCTGTCATGGTCAGTCCAAGCGGTAGGAAAGTGGAAGGGGGCGCCAAAGGGCGGAGGGTGGGCGGGTGTCATCAGATAGTATTTCCCCCTTCCACAAACCCGAAATGTCTTGCCCAGACAGAGGACTCTTTGTTATCCCCAACGCTCTCGCACAGCTTTCTCTTCGCAATTGTGGAGGTAATTCCAGAGCAGTGCCCCATGAGTGTGCCCCCTGCCTAACCAAAAACGTGCCCTGCAATCTGAAAGTGGCTCCCACTTGGTAGCTAGGATAGCATCATCCATGAATGGAAAGGCTCACAAGCAATACCAGAAACTTGACTCAAAGGAAATTCAATTCATTACAGTGTAAAATGAACACATCAAAGACCCCACTGGAGGAACATACCAACGTACTGTAAATACACCACTGTACTCACAAATACAAATGTTTCATCCTATGCACTTCCCAGGATGTCCGCTACTATGCCTTTCTGTGAGTCTTCCAGTGTCTCCTTTGATCAAGTATCTTAGGGAAGGTTGGAGCAAGAGATCAACAGTCGCACCGGTCGAGCGTCTGCAGCATTGCGCAGCCAGCATCGGTCTGCCGGGGTGAACAAAGAGCTGAACTGAAGAACAAAGCTCTGAATTTGCTGGCCACTCAACATTCCCACCCTCATCCATGGCCATGAGTTGTGAGCCATGCCCGAAAGAAAAAGATTGAAAGCGGACGAAATAAGTTTCCATAATTTTCCCACGGGACGCACAGTTCCAAATAATGTGCGTTTTCTCAGTCAAAACAAACAAAAACAAAAAACTACGGCAAGCCTGACGATTTCACGCTAACAATCGTGACCGGTAGCGTGTCGTTTCCGTGGCATCATTTTGACGGTACCGAAAAATTGTTTAACCATAAAAGTCACCGCACACAAGTTGACTGTATGCGATTAAATCTCTCCTGTGTGATCAACGTGATTTCATTGCGCCTGTATGTATGTTTGTGGTGTGGTGTGTGTGTTTGTTGGTTCTAATTTACTGTCGTTTTGTTTTGTTTTCAGTGTTGGGGGGGACTGGACAGATAACGTTATGTGCGCATGCGGGTTGCTATTTTAGTCCGAAAACTGAGGAATCGTGGGATGAAAGTTTGAGATGGCGGCGAAAAAAACTCACCAAGGTCTACTAATTACGACATTTAAGAAATGGGAATGCCAGTCTGATTTTTCGTATGAATGGTCCGAAGGGCGTATCACTAAACTCACCTGGGATGTATGCACAGAACACGAGAGCGAGATACGACGGGAGGCACGATTACGAGGCAAGTTGGTCATTAGATCTATAGGCTAATTGCTATGAAAAATATTATGAAACAGTATCGGTTATTGTATAATTCACTGGTTGTGGTGTGGTAACTTTAGGAATAAAACATTTGTCACAAGGTATAGTAATCTAATGTTAACAGTTGGTAGAACTAATGATGACGTGTGCTAATTTCTTTGGTCAAATTGATAGTAGATTACACATGCATCGTCCTGGGAAGAGGATGTCAAGCCACGTCAATACTTACCTGTATTAATGATTACCAGTAAATTCATCTTTGCAGTGTGAGATTGGGAAAAATACTCTGATTTTGTGGTATGCTGTATTCATGATGCCAAATGAGTACACCATATTTTGATCCATTTATTTTGTTTGAATAAACCTGGAGTACACAGCTGCTGATGTAATGTTTATTGTTAATGCATAGTTTTCAAACATTTACCCTTGAATCATTATACTTTTGAGTACCACAATTCTTGATTATGAATATCAGTCAAAATAGAAAAATGGGTTCCCATGATGAATGTTTACGGAACCGGAAAACGGTTATCGTGAATTTCCGAAATCCTCAGGCCTGCTCCTGAATTATTAAAATTTTTGCAGCATTTGTTTATAATTGTATGTATATGTTCTTGTTTGTGTTATTATCATATGCAATTGAATAAGTAGACCATTTCAGAATTCAAAATTTGGGACTCTCTACATGTATAATGGGTCTCATACTTTTCTGATCAGCGAGTCCCTGGGACTCGCTGGGGGTAAACTGTAAAATTAATATTTGTAAAAATAGGCAGAGAAGCTCAGTCATCCGAGAACGACTCATAGCTGCTGCTCCACCACATCGAAAGGAGCCAGATGAGGTGGCCCAGGCATCTGGTTTTAGAAAGCCTCCCCTTTGAGGTGGTTTGGGCACCTACCACAAGGAGACGGCCTTGGGGACCACCCACAAGGCAGTGGATTGACTGTGTCTCCAAGACGGCCCGGGAACACCTTGGGAATCTTCTCGGAAGACCTAGACGAAGTGCCTAGGGAGATGGAAGTCCTGGCTTCTCTGCTAAGGTGATTGCCCCGGTGACTGGACACAGCATAAGCAGAAGAAAATGGATCACCTATCCATTTTCTGGGTGGATGTCAAGCAGAACGCCTTGTGTTTCCTCAGTGCTGACACACACCCCCCCCCCCACCACCCCTCCACTTGCGCTTTCTTCTTCACATTGAGGATGCATTCTTGGCGCACCACACCCAAGATCATAGTAATGAAAATTCCAGTACCACTGCCAAAACAGATCCGATTGCCTGTAAGCCTTTTTCGGGAGCATCATCTCATCCAGGTACGGCAGGGCTCATATTGCAGCCAGCTGCAGAACAGGTCGGGAACGTTAATGTGTGGGGTCAGCGACAGGAATGCTTCTTTTTAATATTTCAATGGTTTGCTTTTGTAGGGATTAATCGCTATACCGTGGCCGAAGATGGAACCCATGCGTGCTTTCTCAGCCTTCGCAGTGCGGTTAGTTCTTGCAGGCTGGGACCACTGCCCTCTTTCCTGACCAGATAGCTCGCTAGCTCCCTTGGCTAGTCAGTTAGCTTGAATCAGCTTCTGTCTGTGGCTCAAGCAGATGAGTCTCATGCCATGCAAAGGTGGATGCTGGTCCTGTTTTCCCCCATTTATAAGTTGTAGTTGCTGTCTACTTCCAGCATTGGCTTCCTTCAGTTTTGGCACTATTCTCCACATCCATGCAGCTCCTCTGGTTTGCATCCCAGATGCTTTCCACTGCAGAGATTTTGACCTGGATGGAGGGCTCTGGATCTTCTTCATCCCTGCTGCACCACGAGGTTCCCACTACAGTACTTATTTTCAATACCTTGGTGATGGTGTCATCTGGTCTATTTGTTCTGACCGCAGTTATGGATACATGCTCACTTCCCCACTTTACTGTTTCTGTTTGGTATGTGCAGAGGGGTGTCTTCCGGTGTCCAGTGAAGCACCACATACATTTGACCTTTGAGGATAATGAGATGGTCCTTGAAAATGTTCAAGGGATTCCTGGTCCCATAAACTTTTGGTACGAATAGTTGAGTGTCCTCAGGGACAGTCAACAACCCCATAGTGTTCAGAGCAACAAATTACAGTACATGTAGGTTGTTGGGGCTCAAAACTGCTCCAATCTAATCATTGAATTTATGGCTGTGGATGCTGGAATCCTGGAAATATATCTGATTACTGCTTCCGGATCCTGATGAGCCAGAGCGCGTGTTCCAAATTTTGATTTAAAACGAGTGCTTTCGGAGGAAGTCACTAATGAAAACTTGGCAGAGCTGGAAGCGCCTATTTATTGCCCTCGCCTGAGTGTTACATGAGCTTTTAATTTACAGCATTAAAACATGCTAGGACAGCATTACTATTTACCTTTCCATATCCAATAGCGGCTGCCCGGTTGCCATGGGGTTTGGAGCCATATCCAATCCCAGCCCCTTTGGCACACACTCTTATCTCTGTTTAAATATCCGGTTACTTCCCCCTCTGGTGCAGGCACACAGAGACATGTCATTAAGAGCAGTATCTCTCCCCAGCCCAGGCTTCCTTCCTGTACACGTGGTGACGGATTGATTTTGTCCGCTAGAGCTCCACCGCGAGAAATATCCAACTAACCCGGTTATTTAATCCGGTGTTGAGTTAGGACACTTTTTTTTTCCACGATGGCTGGGAGTGAGACAAAAATATTTTTTACTTTTCATGCATTTTTGTTTCCAGAAAGTGTCATCACCCCAAAATAACTGCATCGAGTTTATCATCGCGCCTCATAGTTTATTAGCAAATGAACAAAGAGCGGGAAGGCAGAATGAGGTCGTGAATGTGTCCAGGCAGGAAACTACATCAAGATAAAGCTGAAAGTGCTGTTTTTAATACTTCAATGGTAATTAAAGTCATCCAAGCTGCACTATAACAAATGCCAAGCTCACCACTTTTGGAGCTGCAGATACACGAGGTCAAACCCAGCCACGCTTTACGCACTCCATCTCCATTGAATTGGACACCAATCACCAAACTTTTGGGTTATTTGCCTCTTGGGTGACATTTCAGAATGAACCTAAAACACACTTTACGGGTGAATTTCATTTGACCTTCTCATAGCTTTTCAATGTTTAATCTATCAGCACTTTTTGAACAAGTTGTGAAATTCAGAACAGGTGCTAGATCCAAGACCACTTCCAAGTACATCCACTTGTATGCCTCTGTGATTCCACCGGTCTCAGTATCTCTTTTGCAAACTGCTTATGACACTCTGTGACACTCTTACCTCAGTGGTCACAAAGTACTCCTAGTTCTAATTGAACCAGGCTATTGATTGATCTATTCCTGGATCAAACACCTGTTGCGAATATTGCTGTTCAGTTCATTGTCAGAGAACAGCCAGTTGCGCAAAACTACTGAAAGACTGAACAACTGGACATCATCCCTAGTCACCTAAATAGACTTGTCACTTAGTGTGCAGATCCATGTAGGTTATTTAATCTTAAATTGTCAAGTCAAGCCAAGTACAACTTTATTGTACTTGACTTGACTCATCTAACATACAGCACAGATGAAATGTCCTCCCTCTGAAACAGTTTTTAAATTGTGACATCACAATTCTATTTTTACAGCAAAACAGGCAGCCCAAGATTTACTTGTTTCGTGTAATTTCCCTCCTGATGTGCGGCCACACACTCCGGAGTCCCAACTATTGGTATGCAACAGTGGTTCTTAACCTAGGGGTTCGGTGAATCAGTCTCGGGGGTTCGATGGAGCCTCTACCATGGAGGTTAAGACGCGCCCGACTCAACATGTCAATTAGTTATAACATGCCCGCTTGGCCATCACTGGCTGGTTCATTTTGTGCACAATTAAAAAACATATTCTTTATACTCATATTATTGTGTTTATTTTTTTATGTTTTTAATAAATGTGTTTTGTAATGTCTTGAATTTGTAAAGAAAATTATATGTTTATTTTTCACTAATATAGGGTTCGGTGAATGTGTATATGAACTGGTTGGTTTCAGTACCTCGAACAAGGTTAACAACCACTGCAATCAAAAAGTCTTTTTTTCCCTAATTATGTCCCCTTTTAATACGATAGAGTGATGGGTCCTGAATACTGACTGATGCAACCATGAGTACAGGTTAATAAAAATTTTTTTAAAAAAAACAACAACAACAAAAACATCCAAAAGGATACCTACATTCGCCAAATTCAGAACTCACAATTTGACAAAATTCTGAGACATTTTTGGAAGTCGGCAACGAGCAAAAGATGATTTGGTTTTGAGATATCACACTATGACCGACACGTTGGGCAACTGGTTCGCACATCTGTCTCACAGTGCAGAGGTCAAAGGTTCGAATCCAAGCTCCAACCTGCCTGCATGGGTTTTCTCCAGGTAAAAACATGCATGGCAGGTTGATCGGGCACTCAAAAATTGTTCCTAGGAGTGATTGTGAGCGCATGGTTGTTTTTCTATGTCTGCCCTGCGATTGGCTAGCAACCAGTTCAGGGTGTCCCCCAAAGACAGCTGGGATAGGCTCCAGAACGCCCGCGAACCCTGTGAGGATAAGCGGATTAGAAAATGGATAGGCACTCAAAAGACCCAACAATTTGTGTGCTGTACAAGCAATACAAGTCAATTTTATACAATGTAATATGTTCCCTCGATATGATATGATCATGCGTCAAGTTAAATAAACAAAATAGGTACCTCATTTACTTTTAGCCCAGCAGTAATTGTATGATTTGTGTCAAGGGTTTGTGGTCGAACCAATGATAAATTGCAGTTTAAAACCAGAGGTGGGTTTTTCTTAACAGTGGAGCTTTGGGCTTTGCAGCTTGGCTTCGACTCTCCAGAGTAGCCTTTGATGCCCACAGAGGTCAAATCTCGCCACTCCTTTTGGTGTATGACTTGAAAAAAAGAAAAAAAAAATGTTGCTTCTCTACTTTGTGAGATTTCTGGTCATATCCGCAAAGAGTTTCCATGCTATGAAACAAAGCGCCTGCTCACGAAGCTCAAAGTGAATACCTCATAAGAAGGCATTCATCTTGAGGTATAAAATTCTCTTTCAGCACCCCGGCTCTCCCACATGTTCCATTCCGATCGTGTTACATGGGGAAGAGGCGGGGGTCCGGCAGCTTTTTTTGCACGTCTTTATCGTAAAAATGTTGGTCCATTGTACAGATGTCCCGGCGCTGAACTCTTGGGGAGAATAAACAGTGAGGGGAACGGTTATGCAGGCCTTTCCTTCTCTTTCAGCTGCACTAATGATGTTGTGGCGGACCACAGCTGTTTCTTCATAGCAGGTGTGCAGCAGGAGCCACGGTGGACCGACCGCGCTAGGCTCGGATTAGAGGAATGCCAAGAACAAGACGGAAGGAGAGGAGACGTGGCACACGACGAGGCAGGAAAATGCATATCCACCAGCCGTGCGGTGGGATGCACAACTGGATTGGGAATGCTGCCCTGAACACCTGGCCGCTGACATGAGGAGGATATTGACGTGGGTCCCGCGCCAGAAGCCCCACAGATGATTTTCTGCACTACATACGGGAACTCATCAGAGTCCTTTCCGGAGACGAGGCACAGAGCCACCGTGTCCTAAAAATACACACTGCTGATTCACAAGGAAAGAAAAGGCCCAAAGAACTTTTCCTGTTTGGAATTGGACTGGATGAGAAGAGGAAACTGGAACTATGCTGAGACTACTTGCGGCATGGATCGGATTGGAGAACATCAAATCGGAGATTGCTACTCGTCTAATCTAAGGTCGTAGGCCCTGGATGGAGTGATGATTCAAACCACTATCCCACCTGTGAATGTTTCAGTATTGTTTGCACAACTTCTCATTCTTGAGCAAGGAGCGGAATGGAAAAAAAATGCAATCATCCGGTTTCTCTCTATCTCTCTCAAACCTTCTTTCCACTAATTTGAAACGCACAACAACTACATGACAGGATGAGTAGTCAAATCGTGACTCTTGGTTGTTGACTTTCGATCTCAAGTCGAGGCTGAGCATGAATTCCAAATTGCGCAGTGGATGCCTCTACAAAAACTGAGAATTTCCCCAAGTCGGCTCAGGGGGGAAAGATGAGCTGATTGGACTGACCTACGCCTTTCGGCTACGGTCTGCAACCTAACACGTTCTTTAATCACATATTTTAACCGCCCGACCGCTTTGAAGCATTTATCACTTTCCCGTTGATATCCTCATCTCATAAAGCAGGAGCACAAATCCATCTTTGGATAGCTGCGTTGGGCAGGAAGTGAAGGCCGAGTCACAGACCGCTGCTCTGCCTCGAGCTAATATTAAAGCAGAGGCCATACGTGGTAAATATTAGCTTTTCTCTGCCGTGTTGACAGTGTGTGCTTTTCCACACACGCGGAACAAAGGTCTGCCATACTGCACGCCCACGAGGCAACTGCGACGGGGCCCCGGAGTGGCGCTAGGTGATCGCTGCTCAACGGCGGTGGCTATTCATTGTGTGACTTATGATTAGGCGGTTGAAAGGTCCCCTCAGACCGGATGTGTGATGATGATAATGGGAGCAAAAGGCCGCCAGCTCTTTCTTCAGAGTTTACAATTTACAAGGGAGTCGTCTTGTAATACTTTTACTGCTGGATGCCGTGAATGCATTTCTGCAATTGCATTGTCACCTTTCAGCCATGGTGTTTGGCCTCACACGGGGGGAACCTGGAGTCTTAAAAAAATGCAAAGTCACGCCAAATAAAGAAATAAATAGATAGGTGAAATAAAATGAAATAATAAAGGAAGGAGAAGGAGCATCCGTTCGCCTGAAAGCGCATGTTGAACGGGCATACAGCGGGGGGGGGATCGATGTGATCTAAACTGAATGAAAGATCTGTCCGCGCCCCATCCATCCTCGAACCCCGTCGACAAACATATTGTGGCGTGTGTCCTTCATTAGAAGTGGATGAATGGGCATGTCATGCGTTTGTGTGCGATCGAGGGGGCGTCAACTTTAAAAAAAAGCTCCGTCAGCTCCCCCTCCCCTGCCCTCCCCTCCCACTTTTAAATATTGGCGGCCTTCGAAACCGTTTTCCCCCGGGCATCGATTCAGCTTCGCATGCCACCGCTTGGCATTGTAAAGGTGAATCTGTTCTCAATTGCCTAACCTAGATAAACAATAGTCAAATTGAAAACAACATGACTTGGCTCTGAAACTATTATCGCCTGACTACTCAGGGAGCGCTTGTGTCACACGCCAGCGGGTCAAACCAATTCTCCATGTAGCATTAGCGTAGTCTTGAAATGCAAACAAATTGGATCCTGGCCAGCCTCCCGGAAGAGATTGTATTCAACCTGAGTGGTTTCACTGTAGTCTTGTATATTTCGAAGCCCTCCAGCCACATTCAAGGTACTCGTCGTGCATTCCCACAAACACACGAAATGCATTTGGCCATCAAACTCAGCTTTTTTACTGACCTTCCTGAAACACTTTGGCTTTTGGTAAACAGCGGTGGCTCAGTCAGAGCAGATTTTCCATCTCAAACCTGAAAGACACTTTACTCTATCAAAGATTTTTTTAATCTTTTTTTTCTTCACATTAAGCTAAACGCTGCAGGAATATGCGAGTGTAAGCATTCATTGCTCAGGTATTAGCAAACAAACTGTCTCAGCATGCTTTTTGGCACTGACTGCCTTGGAAGATCAGAAGTGCTAAACTCAGACTCCCAAATCAGACTGGCATTGCCTCCCCCTTCCGACCCAAACCGCCTCCCTCGGCTCCCTCGGCTCCCTCCCCCAACTTCCTCCCGACTTTCTTCTCATCCCCAGTGTGGTTTCCCTTGGCTGACTGATAATAAGAGACACAAAAATCCTCTTTTCTCCACGGCGAAATGAGTCACTTCCTTGCCAGGGTCTCGGTTGCTGGACGGCCGCCAGGAGATACCCTGCTATTTATTGCCGCGTTTCCATCACCACAAGTGGGGAGGCCTGGGAAGGAGAACTTTTAAGTGGAAGCTGAGCACGCAAAGACAACACGCATCCGTGCCCATACAAATCCCCCTCCACCCCACCCTCCCAAAACAAATCAACACAAAGAAAATCCAAGCGCCATCACGCACACGCTGCCTGGCACGCTCTTCAACATCCGACAGGACCCAGAGCACAGTCTCCAGGCTTAGCCTTGAAGGTCTCCGTTTTCCGTGACATTCTGCCGTGAAGATTTATGTCCCTTTCCCCGGCATCTTTGGAGAAAGAAAACAGACTTGCTTTTTTTTTTTTTTTTCCTGACGCACAAACACAGTCTTGTATTGCAGGCACGCACACAGAGTCTCTCATGATAAAAACAGATATGGCCGAGGGCTGTGGCCCGAAATCATTTTGAACACAGATGTCATGCATAGACAGAGGCCCTCTTGCATGACTTGGACAGATATTCCCTGTAAAGCTGATGCGATGGAGATTTCACACAGATGTTGGTGACATTGTTTGTACAACCGAGATTTCTCGCTTTACGATGGAGTTCCGTTCCAACGGCAATGTAACCCGCAAGTTTGAACGTGAGTAACCTAGAGCTCACTGATCGGCGAATGCTTGCAAACGTTGCCAATGTTGGGTTTTAAGTGGAGGGTTCGGAGAAGGTTCCCCCCTCCACTTCTCTCAACCAACAAAAGAAACTGAAAAACTTCAAACCGTTCATCTCATTTAGTTCAGCTCATTTACAGGACCCTATAGAGACAAATTCATATCGCTCCCAAATTTCCCAGGGTCTCCAAGTACAGTGGCCTTTGATGGACAAAAAAATATTACATTTAGTGCTCGTTTGAAAAAAATAATAAATCAAACCACATCTAAACTTGTGACTTTTTGGCAGGATTCAGGCACGTAAAGGTGGTCAATATTGACAATTGCATGAGTCTTTTACCGTTAGTCTTGTGAAATGATAATGATACAGTGACACTAATGTGGAAATGATTACATCATATAATGTAGCTTTATACAACCTGATTTTGTTTGCTTGATTTGTCTGTTTTTGCTCTTACATTTTTTTCTGATTAGGATCTTCTATTGTTGTTGTTTTTTTTTCTTGAGTTATTTGTTTGTTTGCATTGTCTCTGGGAATGTAAACCTTGGTGGGGCTCTGAGGTCTGCAGACACGGGTCAATTAGCGGAGCCAAGAGTTCACAGCAAACATGGTGAAGCAGCATTTAGCGGTTACGCTGCACACAAATGGAATAAGACGGCAGGCAGAAGCAAAATCAGCTCCAAGTGTGCACATTTTTCAATACAGATTAAAAACAATCCCATCACCCCATATATGGTTTAGGTCTTTCAAAAATATTTTTTAAATCCCGCTTTCCAAAATCTCATTCTCCAGCTGTTCATACTTGCATAATTTTAGAAAGATATTTATTATTTCTTTACTTTGCTTCTAAATGCCATGACTGCTTTTGTTTTTAAATGCTTTTTAAATGTTGAAGCACCTCAAGCTACCTTGCCTTATACGAAGGACACTCTCGAAAACAAGCAGACCGAAAGAGCAAAATCCCAATAATAATGAATTACAACCACAAGGGGGTGCTCATTCCAGTAACCACTGTGTATGACATAATGATTCTTAAATTCAGACCGGGAATTAGCATCTTGAGTCTTCATTTTTACGGTGGCCTTTAAGCATCGGAATTTATTCAAGCTTTCATCGTCTAAGAATAGCATCAAGGTCAGAGATGATCGTCCCACCCGTGGCTTGGAAGCTATAGCCCCACCGGTCGCTTGGGCATGCCAGTGGCAGCCAGGTAAACGGGCGATTTGAAGACAACAAAAGAGAAACAGATCCAGGTGAGGCGACGACGTCTAAATACACTACTTTTATTCAGGATTAATGCCGCACACGCACGTCGTCAGCCATGCACTTAACCCACAGAGTCAAATACACAGGATCCTTGTGAATCCAAAACATTCCTTTCAACTCAAGTTCACGCACATCCCCCTAATTGAGGGGTTTGCGCTTTTATTCATGGGTCCTTCTTTGGAAGATCTCTGTTTTATAACCATCAGCCGGCTACTTGTTGGGCCCTGACTCTGTTTTTTTTTTTTTTCCTGTTTTCTTTTAACCGCAGCACATTGTCCCTGCAGCGCTGCTTTGGAATGCGACGGATTGTGATTTAAATGGCTTTTGAGTACTCCTAATCCACCGGAGGCACATAAATCACACAAAGGTAGCTCTGAAAGGCTCAGCGAATTCCACAGAGCAAAGAGGAAGTCTTAAATCCCGAGCCTCACTTAAATAACACCAAGGTGACTTATTAATGGAATGATTTTTTGACTCCTGTCCATAGATGACCTTATATCAATTGCTGATTGCCTAATACTTGAGGACAAGACACGAAAGAACAATTTTTGCATGCACAAAACAGAAAAACAACCCGCCATTTCTTTGGCCACAAAAACAAGGTGTGTTTGTGTTTTGCCTGGCCACGCTGTTTATTTTGTCTCTAAAACTAGCAAATCCCAAGGTATTATATACACAAGGAGATCTGGTAGAGGAAGGGTGTCGGTTGTGGAGACGTTATGAAATGTTTTCTCTTCCCAATTATGGAAATCATCAGAGCCAATTTCCTTTCCTCCCATGATAAGATCGCCCCAAAGAAAACTGGACCTGGCAGCAGAGGGGGTTAATACATTAGCTGCGTGTTTTTTTTAACCGTGTCCTGAGGCCCACGGTGACCCAGCATTGAAAAGAGCGGAGCGCGTCGCCGTGGCAACAAATGGGCAGCATTAGTGAAGCCTGAGAGACAATCCACCTCAAGTTTACGGATACAGTACTTTGATTTCGTCAACGTGACCTATTTTTCTTGAATTCATAAATGTTATGACGAAGCCGTCGGATGGTCTGAGTCTTGACATCTCTGATCAGGATTGTAGCGATCGTATAGATAACAACAATATCTTGGCCTAGAACCTGATAATGAGTCCACCAGAGATGTGCAGCAATGAACTCATACACTGAATGCATTTTTTGTTTTTAAAGCAGAGCTCGCCATATTTCCAGCTGTTCAGAGCATTTGACTGACCTTTCAAGATCGACAGAATATTGTCTTCCCTGACAATATAAGTACCAAAACAACAAAGAAAGAGTAGACTCGTTCTTTGCTTTTGTTTGCATTTTCCATTCTTGAGTTTTCAAGAGAAAACTGGAAAACACCGGTCTCCGACCAAAAAGCAGAGAATCCTTGGAAATTGGAAACAGAAAAATTGAAAGCGTAACATGACTTTGACACGATGATTTGCTTTTGTCACACCTCGTACCGTAAAACTGTAGGTCAGAATGTGGCGTGATATTTGACAGAGAAAAATGAGGCAAAAAATAAGACATTTCGTGAATGGAATCGCATCACAATTTGCTTTGTCCATTTTGCCTTGAGGTTGGTAACATCAATATCATTCTCTTCAAACCTTGGCAAGCTTCCATATTGATCCTTTCAAAGAGCTCCAGTCCACTGACTTCAGTGTCAGTTCTTCACATGAACTTGGATGGTCGTAAAAAGTATTTGTTAGCTGGAGCTCAACTTGTTTACCCACAAAGTGTTCCAAAACCCCAAGTAGCGACATCCGGGAAGACCATCGTCGTCGTTGATGTTGTTGAGGAAACTGATCCAAAGCCTGCTGTTCGGCCAGTCATGAATGATACGTTTGAATGATGGTGTACTTTAAATCCACAGCTTTAAGACTATGCTATCCAGCCTACATACAACTGACACTGACTCTGTATTTGCACTGCATAAGGTATACAGTGAGGGTGGACTATCTATCTGACACTGTACATGTTCCGGGACAAAATGCTGTCTTCCTTATGGCCTGCAGTGCAGAGCGAGTTAATGTTTGCCCCGAAAATATGTAATTGCAGACTTCCTGCTAATAAACTGTTCCAGACCAAAATTCTCCTGTAACATGATTATTATCATAAGCCTTGCGGAACTCGACCCGTTCATCTCAACACACATTGGCAACTCGAAATAGACAGATGAAGCAAGCAAACTTAAAAATAAGAATAAAACAAGTCCGCCGGGTATGGGATGAAGTCACCAACCATGGCCCACCTAAGTACGAGTAACTTTGGTTGCAACGTTGGCACTTACCTTAAAACATATGTTTGCTCTCGTAATATAATGACCAAAGAAATGCTAATGTTTCTCCCCATTACTGTGACAGGGAACCCGCAAAATGCACCATTCTACAAAAGCCTTGATAAACAGACTTGTCCTGAACAGAGCTTAGCTTGTTGTTTTTAGTCGAATGCACTGGTGCAAAGACAAGTGATGAGCTTATTTTTTCATAAAGATCACAACAGTTGGGACAGCTGGTCTAACCCCAAACACGTGTTTGACTCTTCCAATATCTGCCATTAAAAAAAAAAAAAAAAAAAAAAGAAACTATTGAGTGCCAGCCAATTTATAGCATTCTGACTTATCTTTCAAGGCTCACAGAATTGTGTGTTTTGATTACGCGAATACAGAAACAACTACCGGTAAATAAGAGATAAGACTCTCTTCTCATTACAAACTACATTATTCCATTTTTTTAGTCATCAGCAGGTGGTCCAATGGTGGTTGACCTCACAGTGCAGAGATCGTGGTTTCGATCCTGGCCTTCCTGTGTGGAGTTTGCATGTTCTCACCCTGCGTGGGTTTCTTCCCACATTCCAAAAACATGCATGGCAGGTGAATGGAACACTTTAAGTTGTCCCTAGGTGTGAATGTGAGCGCGGCTGGTTGTTCATCTCTGTGAGCCCTGCAATTGGCTGGCAACCGGTTCAGGGTGTCCCCCACCAACTGCCTGAAGACTGCTGGGATCGTCTCCAGCACCCCCCGCGACACTTGTGAGGATAAAGCGGACCGGAAAATGGATGGATAGTCATCATCAGAAGAACGTGGGTTGGTTCCATCCAGATCGCCCCAATTTAAGTATATCAGGAACAGTGACTTGTATGCAAATTGTATTTGCTTTAGTGATGCCGCAAACATCTGAAAATAAAGAAATACCAACAATGTGTCACGATGCGTGGTGGTGGAGGACCCCAAAAAGCAGGCAAGAGGGAGGAGCAGGGTGTACGACCAATTGTATTAAAACACAGAAAATTAAATCCGAAACAAAGTACCAAAACCAAACAAAACCATGACTGTGGCAAAAAACTAACAGAAACAGAACCATGACAGAAACAAACATGACAGTTACAAGCAAACAATAACCCGACACTGAGTGGTCGGGCTGGGAGTCCTTTTAAAGCACTAATTACAGAATGACCAACAGGTGTGCAGCTGCAGGGAGAGCCCTACAGTGCCACCTGTTGGTCCCAAACAGAATCATGACACAATGAAAATGTGTTTTTGATGGCAAAATAATTTATTTACAAATATTCACCAGTGTAACAATTTTACAGTTTTTGGCCAGCGACAGCCAGCCAGCGAGGACAGGATGCAAAGCAGGACGAAGAATTGATGACTCTCACGCAAGTCAATGAACTCCTCCTGCAACAAAAAGAACTCTTCACAGCGCTCATGCAGCAACAACAGGATCACTTCAAAGGATTTGTAAAGATGATACTGGATTCAACAAACACACGACTCGACAATTTTTCCAGGGAAGTACAAGAACTGAAAACCAGTCTTGATTTCACTCAAAAGGAGGTCGATGACATTAAAAAACAACAAACAAATGGATCTGACCATTGCAAAACCATGCAAACTGAAATCTTCAACGTATGTGACAGTATGCTGGTTTTAACCGACAAGATGGACAACTTAGAGGGACTATCTAAAAGAAATAACTTGATAATCGACGGAATTGAAGAAATGCAAGATTGAAACAGAGCAAAAAGTACAAAAAATCTTTAAGGAGCAACTACAATTAAAGGAGACTATCGAGGTGGAAAGAGCCCACCGCACGGGGAGACACGAATCGGGAAGACCTCGACCAAGGCCAGTAGTGGTGAAATTTGAAAAATATAAGGACAAAACAATGATACTACAAAGAGCAAAATACTTAAAAGGTACTAAAATCTATATTAATGAAGATTATACAGATATTGTACGTCAAAAAAGAAAAGAATTGCTTCCAAAACTCAAAGCGGCTCGTGAAAGAGGGGAAATTGCCTACTTGAGGCACGACAAACTCATCGTCCACCCCCGCACCAGTACACCAATTCAACGGGCTTGACTTCAACATGCTCAGAGCTGATTACCTCTAGACATAAACATTGACTCAATTGATACAGGAAACATACAACACAAACATGGACTTTAAAATCTTTGATTATGCAGAACACAAGACATTCGACCCAGAGAACAACTTGGATCCAGACAATAATTTCTTCAATCAAAATTACAGCATCACAAACTCCGAGTATTATATGCTGGACCCTCTTCAGTTTGCCTACCGGGCAAACAGGTCTGTGGAGGACGCAGTCAACATAGGTCTGCACTACATCCTCGAGCACCTCGACAGCACAGGGACCTACGCAAGGATCCTGTTTGTGGATTTCAGCTCTGCGTTCAACACCATCATACCGGAACTCCTCACCCCCAAACTCCTCCACCTCGGTGTGTCCCCTACGATCTGCCAGTGGATCCTCAGCTTCCTGACGGGACGGACACAACAGGTGAGACTGGGAGCGACAACATCATCAACACGCACCACTAGCACTGGAGCCCCACAGGGATGTGTCCTCTCTCCACTGCTCTTCTCCCTCTACACAAACGACTGCACCTCAACAAGTCCAGCTGTCAAACTCATAAAGTTCGCAGACGACACCACGGTCATCGGTCTCATCAAAGACGGCGACGAGTCTGCGTACCGACAACAAGTGGAGCAGCTGGAGCTTTGGTGCAGCCGACACAACCTCGGGCTGAACACGCTCAAGACGGTAGAGATGATCGTGGACTTCAGGAAACATCCTTCTCCAGAGTTGCCCCTCACACTATCCAACTGCCCTGTGTCAACCGTCGAGACCTTCAAGTTCCTGGGAATCACAGTCTCCCAGGACATGAAGTGGGAAGTCAACACCATCTCCATCCTGAAAAGGGCCCAGCAGAGGATGTACTTCCTGAGGCTGCTGAGGAAGCACGGCCTGCCACAGGAGGTGCTACGTCAGTTCTACACGGCAGTCATCGAATCAATCCTGTGTTCTTCCATCACGGTTTGGTTTGGGGCCGCCACAAAGAAGGACAAAATCCGACTTCAACGGACAATTAGGACGGCGGAAAAAATCATTGGCACCGCCCTACCCACTCTTGAGGACTTGCACACCGCAAGAATCAAGACAAGGGCATGGAAAATCCTCCTGGATCCCCCGCATCCTGCCCACCACCTTTTCCAGTTACTCCCCTCAGGCAGGCGCTACAGATCCATGCGCACCAAATCCAGCAGACACTTGAACAGCTTTTTCCCTCTAGCCATTAACTCCCTAAACAGTCACTGAAGTAGTCACTCTTCTTGTGCAACAAATATTGTATCTCTCTAAAATGGTTCAATGATTTTCTGCACCAACTGTACAAACTGTAATAATATTGTATTCTACCACTGATCACTTTAGCTCTGCTTGAAACTATGGTTCACTTACATTATGAAATGTCCTTCCATACCAATTTGTCATGTTCTTGTTTATGATGATACTAATGCAGCGTGTATACCGGAGACAAATTCCTTGTGTGTTCTACATACTTGGCCAATAAAGATGATTCTGATTCTGATTCTGATTCTGATTCTGATTCTGATGAATGAACAATTCAACACAAATGTAGAACTGAAAAATACACTTTCATTAATACACATAAATAGTAGAAGTCTCTATAAAAATTTCACCAAAATCAAAGAATATTTGGCCACATTTAATAAATTTACAATAATTGCTATATCAGAAACTTGGCTTGATGTTGAAAAAACAAGTGAAATGAAAATAGATGGATATGAAATGTATGCAACTCATAGGGAAGATGAAAAAAGGAGGGGGAGTTGCAATATACGTAGATAAAACACTGAAATGTAGTAAAATTGAGAGCTTGACAAATACAACAGTGAATCTAATGGAATGTCTAACTCTTGAAATACATATTAAAAATGCATCAAATGTCATTATAAGTTGCGTTTATAGGACACCAGGATCTTGTCTTGACACATTTAATAAAAAACCGATAGATATGCTGAGCTGTTCTAATGACAAGAAAACACGAATAATATGTGGCGACTTTAACATCGACTTATTAAACCCAAATGGACACAAAAAACATCCTTCTCCAGAGTTGCCCTCACACTATCCAACTGCCCTGTGTCAACCGTCGAGACCTTCAAGTTCCTGGGAATCACAGTCTCCCAGGACATGAAGTGGGAAGTCAACACCATCTCCATCCTGAAAAGGGCCCAGCAGAGGATGTACTTCCTGAGGCTGCTGAGGAAGCACGGCCTGCCACAGGAGGTGCTACGTCAGTTCTACACGGCAGTCATCGAATCAATCCTGTGTTCTTCCATCACGGTTTGGTTTGGGGCCGCCACAAAGAAGGACAAAATCCGACTTCAACGGACAATTAGGACGGCGGAAAAATCATTGGCACCGCCCTACCCACTCTTGAGGACTTGCACACCGAAGAATCAAGACAAGGGCATGGAAAATCCTCCTGGATCCCCGCATCCTGCCCACCACCTTTTCCAGTTACTCCCTCAGGCAGGCGCTACAGATCCATGCGCACCAAATCCAGCAGACACTTGAACAGCTTTTTCCTCTAGCCATTAACTCCTAAACAGTCACTGAAGTAGTCACTCTTCTTGTGCAACAAATATTGTATCTCTCTAAAATGGTTCAATGATTTTCTGCACCAACTGTACAAACTGTAATAATATTGTATTCTACCACTGATCACTTTAGCTCTGCTTGAAACTATGGTTCACTTACATTATGAAATGTCCTTCCATACCAATTTGTCATGTTCTTGTTTATGATGATACTAATGCAGCGTGTATACCGGAGACAAATTCCTTGTGTGTTCTACATACTTGGCCAATAAAGATGATTCTGATTCTGATTCTGATTCTGATGAATGAACAATTCAACACAAATGTAGAACTGAAAAATACACTTTCATTAATACACATAAATAGTAGAAGTCTCTATAAAAATTTCACCAAAATCAAAGAATATTTGGCCACATTTAATAAATTTACAATAATTGCTATATCAGAAACTTGGCTTGATGTTGAAAAACAAGTGAAATGAAAATAGATGGATATGAAATGTATGCAACTCATAGGGAAGATGAAAAAGGAGGGGAGTTGACGAATAATATGTGGCGACTTTAACATCGACTTATTAAACCCAAATGGACACAAAAACACAACAGATTTCATAAATTCAATGTATAGCAACGGTCTTTTCCCAGTTATTCTGAGACCCACCAGAATAACAGTTGATACAGCCACATTAATAGACAACATATTTATAAATAAGATTGATCATAAAAAGGAAAGTGGACTTCTCATAACTGATATAAGTGACCGTCTTTGCAGCCTTTCACAATTACTTCGATAGAATAACTAAATCAATAACCCACATCTCAGAAATAAGACCCAGAACCCAACATTCCATCGCAGCTTTCAAGCTCGATTTAGACAAGCAAAATTGGTCTGAGGTCTACACAAATGAAGATCCAAATACCGCGTTTGACGCATTTCAGTCAACCATAACCTCCTTATATGACAAGCATTTCCCAGTAATTAAGGTCACCAGAAAGTACAAAAACCAAAATAAGCCATGGATAACAAAAGGCATAGAAAATGCATGTAAAAAGAAAAACAATCTATACAAATCGTTTCTAAAATCCAGAACCAAAGAAGCTGAAACAAAATATAAGACTTATAAAAACAAATTAGTAAACATTATAAAAATCAGCAAGAGAGACCATTTTCATGCATTATTAGAGCAAAATAAAAGCAACACTCAAGAAATATGGAAAATCTTAAGTCATGTAATTAGAAACAGCTCTAATAAAGTAGATTATCCGGAGTACTTTATGAAAGATAAAAATGCCATTATTGAGGAAACTGCAGAAACAGCAAAGGAATTTAATGAATATTTTGTTAATATCGGCAGTAATTTAGCAAAACAAATTCCTGATCCAATAAATTCTTTTGAAATAGATACATACATAGAAAAAAATTATTCCACAATGTTTCTTACTGCTGTGAATGAAAATGAAATATTAAATATTGTAAAAACATATAAAAGTAAAAAGTCAACTGACTGTTTTAATATTGACATGACAATAATAAAACAGATTATAGAATTTGTAGTCCGACCTTTTACATACATATGCAACCTATCATTTAAAGCCGGTGTTTTTCCATCAAAAATGAAAACAGCTAAAGTTATTCCAATTTTTAAAAGTGGAGAAAGACAATTCTTTAAAAATTATAGACCAATATCACTGCTACCACAATTTTCAAAAATATTAGAAAAAATATTTTCTCGCAGATTTGATAACTTCATAAATAAACACGTGCTATTAAGTGAAAATCAATACGGCTTTAGAGAAAAACGGATCACCTTAATGGCAGTAATGGAGTTTGTAGAAGCAATAGCGACTAATATTGACAATAAAGAATTCACGGTTGGGATTTTTCTAGATCTAAAAAAAGCTTTTGATACAATAGATCATATAATATTATTGAATAAATTATCCAGAACAAGAACAAACATTAAGCAAAGGTGTGTATCAGTAACAGGTGTCAACCTGTGGAATAAGCTTGAAACGGACCTGAAAATGAGTAAATCGCTGGAGGAGTTCAAAATAAATTCAAAAGATTAGTACAAAAACTATAAGAATCACAATTAAGAAGATACATTTGATACATTTATAAAATTAGTATTACAGCTCTTTCTTCTTGTTTTGGATTTTGATCAATTTGTCATTTGTACTCGAGAAATGCAGTAATTACAATGAATATGAGAAATTGAAACAAAAAGGTCAAAGAATAATTATAAATACACAAACCGAAAGGTGTATAAATAGAAAAGTAAAGTACCACAATGGTAAAAGTATTTGATGATATGTAGACTTCTCTTCTTCTTCTTTGTTTTGAAAATGATCAATTTATATTCTATACAATAAGGGGTAGGACTAGATAAGTTGTTTACTTCTTCCTACTCCTTTGAGCATACAACTGTGATGATGAGTGTTTTTTTTCTTTTACATACTTTTAAATTTTCCTTTCATAAAATTTGCCTACCTTTTGGCAATCTGTTACTGTGTGTAATATATATGCTCAATAAACAATAAAACAAACAAACAAACAAACAAACACTTGACAAACGTTTCAAACTATGCTATTCAGTGGTAGTAGTATTTAGTAGTGTGTGCATCCATCGTACCGGGCTTGTGTGTGTGTGTGTGTGTGTGTGTGTGTGTGTGTGTTCCATCATATTACGACATTGCATTGAAATAACAATTTTTTCTCTCTTTTTGACATTCTTTGAACTATATTTAACATGACAATCACATGCTGCTTGCAACAGTCGAATTTCCAGAGGTCCAACACAAGTGTCAAACATTGTTTTGATACACGGTGATCTCATCAAAAAGAGACCCAAAGCTGATGGCCAGTGTTTGTGTCCCCCCCCCCATCTTAATGGCCAAACCAGAGTTGGGCATAACTTTTCTCCGGCCATTCCCATTAAAAAAAATATAGTTGATGACAATTGCCATTCCTTGTTGGTATTCCCATTGACGACATTTCACTTCAGTGGTGCTCAAAGAGTTAAGAGACTAGCTTACTTGTTCATGCAAATTTGGCAGCATCCTCACAGTACAAGGGAGGTACAACTCATGGTGGTGGTTTCTGTCTTGTGTGTTGATGTCGTCAAATGCCTTACCATGCCAAAAGGTTCTAATTTTGCTCCTTAATCTTGGTGACACCAGTGCCCCCTGATGTCTGATTGGAGACTGATTTAAATAATATTTTAACACCTCCACGGGTGCTTTGGAGCAGTTTGACGAATGACAGTTAAAAAACCAAATCTGCTTCCAAACAAGATCTTCCAAAAAAATCTTGTTTCAGTGGTAAACAATCAGAAGGTCCATCGAGAATGCTTGGTTTTGCTTTTTCACATGTAGTGTATACATTGTTTGTCCATACACTGGACATCGATATAAATGCAACACTTTGTTTTTTCATGAGATAATGTCAAAAATCTACAACTTTTTCGATGTGAACAAAAGACCAGTGTTCACAAATCGGTTCTGAGTCTGTCTGAGCACTTCTCCTTTGCCAACATGATGCAGACACCTCACAGGTATGGCCTTTCAAGATGCTGAATAGAAATCATGACTATTGCACAGGTGTGCCTTAAGGCGCCCACAACAAAAGGTCCACTCTAAAATGTACAGTTTTATCAGACAGCATTGTTTACTCATGCCACACCCTATTTGCTTGTCAGAAATGGTGCAAAAATGGGCCCATCAGAGGGCAGAAGAAGACGGATGAACACACAAGCAACACTTCTGATGCCAAAGTCAAAGTCAGGCAGTGGAACATGAAGGAGGGAGGCAGAGAGGAGAGTTTTTTTTCCTCTGTTTCTGTGGGAAAAAAGTCGGGATCGAAGCATGTTGGCATCCCCCCGCACCCCCACCCAAAAAAGGGGTTTGGGGGCGGCTAGTGGCAGGGTGCGTTTCTTTCTTCTCGCCCTTATTGTGACTGCACACTGCCTCGTTACCTCAGCTCCACCCCTTCCTCTGTGAGCTGGTCAAAGAAGCTGAAACAAAATATAAGACTTATAAAAACAAACTAGTAAACATTATAAAAATCAGCAAGAGAGACCATTTTCATGCATTATTAGAGCAAAATAAAAGCAACACTCAAGAAATATGGAAAATCTTAAATCATGTAATTAGAAACAGCTCTAATAAAGTAGATTATCCGGAGTACTTTATGAAAGATAAAAATGCCATTATTGAGGAAACTGCAGAAATAGCAAAGGAATTTTATGAATATTTTGTTAATATCGGCAGTAATTTAGCAAAACAAATTCCTGATCCAATAAATTCTTTTGAAATAGATACATACATAGAAAAAAATTATTCCACAATGTTTCTTACTGCTGTGAATGAAAATGAAATATTAAATATTGTAAAAACATATAAAAGTAAAAAGTCAACTGACTGTTTTAATATTGACATGACAATAATAAAACAGATTATAGAATTTGTAGTCCGACCTTTTACATACATATGCAACCTATCATTTAAAGCCGGTGTTTTTCCATCAAAAATGAAAACAGCTAAAGTTATTCCAATTTTTAAAAGTGGAGAAAGACAATTCTTTAAAAATTATAGACCAATATCACTGCTACCACAATTTTCAAAAATATTAGAAAAAATATTTTCTCGCAGATTTGATAACTTCATAAATAAACACGTGCTATTAAGTGAAAATCAATACGGCTTTAGAGAAAAACGGACCACCTTAATGGCAGTAATGGAGTTTGTAGAAGCAATAGCGACTAATATTGACAATAAAGAATTCACGGTTGGGATTTTTCTAGATCTAAAAAAAGC
This sequence comes from Hippocampus mohnikei, assembly GCA_026261675.1. Taxonomy (NCBI): domain Eukaryota; kingdom Metazoa; phylum Chordata; class Actinopteri; order Syngnathiformes; family Syngnathidae; genus Hippocampus; species Hippocampus mohnikei. The sequence continues at coordinate 2,710,568 of JAKGUB010000557.1, read as the reverse complement.
TTTTGATACAATAGATCATACAATATTATTGAATAAATTATCCAGAACAAGAACAAACATTAAGCAAAGGTGTGTATCAGTAACAGGTGTCAACCTGTGGAATAAGCTTGAAACGGACCTGAAAATGAGTAAATCGCTGGAGGAGTTCAAAAATAAATTCAAAAGATTAGTACAAAAAAACTATAAGAATCACAATTAAGAAGATACATTTGATACATTTATAAAATTAGTATTACAGCTCTTTCTTCTTGTTTTGGATTTTGATCAATTTGTCATTTGTACTCGAGAAATGCAGTAATTACAATGAATATGAGAAATTGAAACAAAAAGGTCAAAGAATAATTATAAATACACAAACCGAAAGGTGTATAAATAGAAAAGTAAAGTACCACAATGGTAAAAGTATTTGATGATATGTAGACTTCTCTTCTTCTTCTTTGTTTTGAAAATGATCAATTTATATTCTATACAATAAGGGGTAGGACTAGATAAGTTGTTTACTTCTTCCTACTCCTTTGAGCATACAACTGTGATGATGAGTGTTTTTTTTCTTTTACATACTTTTAAATTTTCCTTTCATAAATTTTGCCTACCTTTTGGCAATCTGTTACTGTGTGTAATATATATGCTCAATAAACAATAAAACAAACAAACAAACAAACAAACAAACACTTGACAAACGTTTCAAACTATGCTATTCAGTGGTAGTAGTATTTAGTAGTGTGTGCATCCATCGTACCGGGCTGTGTGTGTGTGTGTGTGTGTGTGTGTGTGTGTGTGTGTGTGTGTTCCATCATATTACGACATTGCATTGAAATAACAATTTTTTCTCTCTTTTTGACATTCTTTGAACTATATTTAACATGACAATCACATGCTGCTTGCAACAGTCGAATTTCCAGAGGTCCAACACAAGTGTCAAAAATTGTTTTGATACACGGTGATCTCATCAAAAAGAGACCCAAAGCTGATGGCCAGTGTTTGTGTCCCCCCCCCCCCCCTTCTTAATGACCAAACCAGAGTTGGGCATAACTTTTCTCCGGCCATTCCCATTAAAAAAAATATAGTTGATGACAATTGCCATTCCTTGTTGGTATTCCCATTGACGACATTTCACTTCAGTGGTGCTCAAAGAGTTAAGAGACTAGCTTACTTGTTCATGCAAATTTGGCAGCATCCTCACAGTACAAGGGAGGTACAACTCATGGTGGTGGTTTCTGTCTTGTGTGTTGATGTCGTCAAATGCCTTACCATGCCAAAAGGTTCTAATTTTGCTCCTTAATCTTGGTGACACCAGTGCCCCCTGATGTCTGATTGGAGACTGATTTAAATAATATTTTAACACCTCCACGGGTGCTTTGGAGCAGTTTGACGAATGACAGTTCAAAAACCAAATCTGCTTCCAAACAAGATCTTCAAAAAAAATCTTGTTTCAGTGGTAAACAATCAGAAGGTCCATCGAGAATGCTTGGTTTTGCTTTTTCACATGTAGTGTATACATTGTTTGTCCATACACTGGACATCGATATAAATGCAACACTTTGTTTTTTCATGAGATAATGTCAAAAATCTACAACTTTTCGATGTGAACAAAAGACCAGTGTTCACAAATCGGTTCTGAGTCTGTCTGAGCACTTCTCCTTTGCCAACATGATGCAGACACCTCACAGGTATGGCCTTTCAAGATGCTGAATAGAAATCATGACTATTGCACAGGTGTGCCTTAAGGCGCCCACAACAAAAGGTCCACTCTAAAATGTACAGTTTTATCAGACAGCATTGTTTACTCATGCCACACCCTATTTGCTTGTCAGAAATGGTGCAAAAATGGGCCCATCAGAGGGCAGAAGAAGACGGATGAACACACAAGCAACACTTCTGATGCCAAAGTCAAAGTCAGGCAGTGGAACATGAAGGAGGGAGGCAGAGAGGAGAGTTTTTTTTCCTCTGTTTCTGTGGGAAAAAAGTCGGGATCGAAGCATGTTGGCATCCCCCCGCACCCCCCACCCAAAAAAGGGGTTTGGGGTGCGGCTAGTGGCAGGGTGCGTTTCTTTCTTCTCGCCCCTTATTGTGACTGCACACTGCCTCGTTACCCTCAGCTCCACCCCTTCCTCTGTGAGCTGGTCAAGGAGTGTGCGTGTGTGTGTGTGTGTGTGTGTGTGTGTGTGTGTGTGTGTGTGTGCATGTGCGTATAAAGAGGAACCCTTATTGAGGTGCAATAGACGAGGACTTGGCTGTATTGTTTCCTCTCCCGCATGGAGCAGCCACCCCTCCCTCCGCCACCATCACCCGCCTCCTTTCTCCAGGGACAAAGAATGTCCTGAATGCCTGGCGTCTCCTGCAGTGTCAAATAACTGGAGGATAGGTGGAGTGAGGGGGCGAGGGCCCATGAAGGCAGAAGGGAACGATGGGGAGTCACAAGTTATGTCAGGACATTTAGATTTAGTGCAAAAATTCAAAAATATTGCACCGGGGATCGCTAACACGTCTATGCCTTTTTTTCTGACTGTTTCACACTCTGTGTAGAAACCTGATGATGATACTCAGTGGCCACTTCCCCCCTTGAGAACATAATCAATTGATCAGAATCAGAATCATCTTTATTGGCAAGTATGTAGAACACACAAGGAATTTGTCTCCGGTATAACACGCTGCATTAGTATCATCATAAACAAGGACATGACAAATAAGTATGTAATGTAAGTGTACCGTTGTGCGGTGGTACAACTTAATGAGAGCTGTGAGACAATGTGTAAGTATCAGCAGAGCTAAAGTGATCAGTGATAGAATACAATACTGTACAACACTGTAACAGTTGTGCAGTTGGGGCAGAAAATCATTACACCATTTTAAAGTGACCAGCAGCAGTATTTGTAGTACAACAAGTGTGCAACTGCGCAGATGTCCTTGAGCGCTTTTAAGTGTCTGGTGCTGTGGAATATAGATCAGTGACAGTGGTTCAAGTGAGTACAGAGCTGGAGCTACGGTGATTATAGCGGTAATGCTGTTCCACAGGGTTGTGCAAAATTGCAAAGAGCCACTATACAGGTAGATTTTTGTGTTACCGTTTAAGGAGTTAATAGCTAGAGGAAGAAGCTGTTTAAGTGTCTGCTGGATTTGGTGCGCATGGATCTGTAGCGCCTGCCTGAGGAGTAGCTGGAAAAGGTGGTGGGCAGGATGCGGGGTCCAGTAGGACTTTCCGTGCCATTGTCTTGGTTCTTGGGTGTGCAAGTCCTCAAGAGTGGGTAGGGCGATGTTTTCCGCCATCCTAACTGTATCCTAACTGTATCCATCCTAACCTCTGCTGGGCCTTTTTCAGGATGGAGTTGGTGTTGACCTCCCACTTCATGTCCTGGGAGACTTATTCCCAGGAACTTGAAGGTCTCGACGGTTGCCACAGGGTAGTTGGATAGTGTGAGGGGCAGCTGTGGTGAAGGATGTTTCCTGAAGTCCACGGTCATCTCTACCGTCTTGAGCGTGTTCAGCTCTAGGTTGCAACATTGCATTTCATTACTTGTGTTGTTACACATGTATTTTCGTCACATACTTGCATGTTTATAAAGGACATGTACCATAGTCGTATCCCAAATAAGGGAATTATGTTATAAGCAAAAATTGGACAATGCAAATATGATTCCTTACTAAAGAATACTTACTGTAGCGATTATAATTGAATCAGGGAATCTATTGATAAGACAGTGCTATCCGCTAGCTTTTCATGAGCACCTCTACCAAGCTGCAGTACCAGAAAAATTCCCAAAAGTGACAACTTTTTCAACAAGAGGAAACGTTTTAGGGCTTACTGGCTGCTCGTACTAAAAACAGAAGAGAGAAGGTTCGTTTAACTTTGTCTTCGCAGACGACTCCCCAGGAAAAAAAAAAAAAAAAAAAAAAAGCAAAAGCTCATACTGCTACCGGTAATTAAAATAGTTGTATACCTGAAACCAGTCATTAGCCCATGCCAAAGTTGTACATGTGCATTCCAAAGTTTGTGGCAGATCAAATTAAGTTCACCTGTTAAGGTGGTACATTTTAGGCACAGCCTAAAAGTTTACCTCAAAGCCAAAGACCGTATCCCCAACTTTTTTAAGTAATGGATGTGGTAAGTTACTAATGAGGCTCCACTGTTCTAATTTTGCTCTTAATCTTGGTGACACCAGTGCCCCTGATGTCTGATTGGAGACTGATTTAAATAATATTTTAACACCTCCACGGGTGCTTTGGAGCAGTTTGACGAATGACAGTTCAAAAACCAAATCTGCTTCCAAACAAGATCTTCAAAAAAAATCTTGTTTCAGTGGTAAACAATCAGAAGGTCCATCGAGAATGCTTGGTTTTGCTTTTTCACATGTAGTGTATACATTGTTTGTCCATACACTGGACATCGATATAAATGCAACACTTTGTTTTTTCATGAGATAATGTCAAAAATCTACAACTTTTTCGATGTGAACAAAAGACCAGTGTTCACAAATCGGTTCTGAGTCTGTCTGAGCACTTCTCCTTTGCCAACATGATGCAGACACCTCACAGGTATGGCCTTTCAAGATGCTGAATAGAAATCATGACTATTGCACAGGTGTGCCTTAAGGCGCCCACAACAAAAGGTCCACTCTAAAATGTACAGTTTTATCAGACAGCATTGTTTACTCATGCCACACCCTATTTGCTTGTCAGAAATGGTGCAAAAATGGGCCCATCAGAGGGCAGAAGAAGACGGATGAACACACAAGCAACACTTCTGATGCCAAAGTCAAAGTCAGGCAGTGGAACATGAAGGAGGGAGGCAGAGAGGAGAGTTTTTTTTCCTCTGTTTCTGTGGGAAAAAAGTCGGGATCGAAGCATGTTGGCATCCCCCCGCACCCCCCACCCAAAAAAGGGGTTTAGGGGTGCGGCTAGTGGCAGGGTGCGTTTCTTTCTTCTCGCCCCTTATTGTGACTGCACACTGCCTCGTTACCCTCAGCTCCACCCCTTCCTCTGTGAGCTGGTCAAGGAGTGTGCGTGTGTGTGTGTGTGTGTGTGTGTGTGTGTGTGTGTGGCATGTGCGTATAAAGAGGAACCCTTATTGAGGTGCAATAGACGAGGACTTGGCTGTATTGTTTCCTCTCCCGCATGGAGCAGCCACCCTCCCTCCGCCACCATCACCCGCCTCCTTTCTCCAGGGACAAAGAATGTCCTGAATGCCTGGCGTCTCCTGCAGTGTCAAATAACTGGAGGATAGGTGGAGTGAGGGGGCGAGGGCCCATGAAGGCAGAAGGGAACGATGGGGAGTCACAAGTTATGTCAGGACATTTAGATTTAGTGCAAAAATTCAAAAATATTGCACCGGGGATCGCTAACACGTCTATGCCTTTTTTTCTGACTGTTTCACACTCTGTGTAGAAACCTGATGATGATACTCAGTGGCCACTTCCCCCCTTGAGAACATAATCAATTGATCAGAATCAGAATCATCTTTATTGGCAAGTATGTAGAACACACAAGGAATTTGTCTCCGGTATAACACGCTGCATTAGTATCATCATAAACAAGGACATGACAAATAAGTATGTAATGTAAGTGTACCGTTGTGCGGTGGTACAACTTAATGAGAGCTGTGAGACAATGTGTAAGTATCAGCAGAGCTAAAGTGATCAGTGATAGAATACAATACTGTACAACACTGTAACAGTTGTGCAGTTGGGGCAGAAAATCATTACACCATTTTAAAGTGACCAGCAGCAGTATTTGTAGTACAACAAGTGTGCAACTGCGCAGATGTCCTTGAGCGCTTTTAAGTGTCTGGTGCTGTGGAATATAGATCAGTGACAGTGGTTCAAGTGAGTACAGAGCTGGAGCTACGGTGATTATAGCGGTAATGCTGTTCCACAGGGTTGTGCAAAATTGCAAAGAGCCACTATACAGGTAGATTTTTGTGTTACCGTTTAAGGAGTTAATAGCTAGAGGGAAGAAGCTGTTTAAGTGTCTGCTGGATTTGGTGCGCATGGATCTGTAGCGCCTGCCTGAGGGGAGTAGCTGGAAAAGGTGGTGGGCAGGATGCGGGGGGTCCAGTAGGACTTTCCGTGCCATTGTCTTGGTTCTTGCGGTGTGCAAGTCCTCAAGAGTGGGTAGGGCGATGTTTTCCGCCATCCTAACTGTATCCTAACTGTATCCATCCTAACCTCTGCTGGGCCTTTTTCAGGATGGAGTTGGTGTTGACCTCCCACTTCATGTCCTGGGAGACTGATTCCCAGGAACTTGAAGGTCTCGACGGTTGCCACAGGGTAGTTGGATAGTGTGAGGGGCAGCTGTGGTGAAGGATGTTTCCTGAAGTCCACGGTCATCTCTACCGTCTTGAGCGTGTTCAGCTCTAGGTTGCAACATTGCATTTCATTACTTGTGTTGTTACACATGTATTTTCGTCACATACTTGCATGTTTATAAAGGACATGTACCATAGTCGTATCCCAAATAAGGGAATTATGTTATAAGCAAAAATTGGACAATGCAAATATGATTCCTTACTAAAGAATACTTACTGTAGCGATTATAATTGAATCAGGGAATCTATTGATAAGACAGTGCTATCCGCTAGCTTTTCATGAGCACCTCTACCAAGCTGCAGTACCAGAAAAATTCCCAAAAGTGACAACTTTTTCAACAAGAGGAAACGTTTTAGGGCTTACTGGCTGCTCGTACTAAAAACAGAAGAGAGAAGGTTCGTTTAACTTTGTCTTCGCAGACGACTCCCCAGGAAAAAAAAAGAAAAAAAAAAAAAAGAAAGCAAAAGCTCATACTGCTACCGGTAATTAAAATAGTTGTATACCTGGAAACCAGTCATTAGCCCATGCCAAAGTTGTACATGTGCATTCCAAAGTTTGTGGCAGATCAAATTAAGTTCACCTGTTAAGGTGGTACATTTTAGGCACAGCCTAAAAGTTTACCTCAAAGCCAAAGACCGTATCCCCAACTTTTTTTAAGTAATGGATGTGGTAAGTTACTAATGAGGCTCCACTGGATACATTAACGGTGTGAGAATGTATTTGCATGAAGACTACTACGGCACTGTGTTCCACCAATTTGATCTTGTTTTGTGACATACTCACCTATTCCCAGATGGAACACTTAACACGCACATGTTCTGTGTTTTCAGCATTTACACAGTAATTGCAATGTTTTTGTTTTTAGCAACTTCAGAACTCGTTCACACGTTTCAGTGCTCCAACTGCTGTCGTGTAAGCAAACCACCAAAACTACATTTTTCTCATCGTTTTCCATTACAAGCAAAAATATGTGGAGCCCCCCCCCCCAGTCACAATTCTGTTTGGTTTCTGTCATTCCGCTTTGAGTTTGAATTCAGTCCATGATCTCATAGAATTTATGTTTGTGACAAGAAAGTCATGCCATGGGATTGATTTACTAATCCTTGAAAATGTTAGAAGTACTGCAATCACATTTATATGATGATAAATGGCTTCTCATCCAAGTTGTTCTCTGGCCAGTTTGCTTTTGTTTTCTGGAGAGGCTTCAATTTTCCACTCACGGCGCCCTCCTCCCTAAAAAAAAAAATTGCAAGCATGCTTTTAAACATGGAGGGCTTTTTGACAGTTCTCTCCAATCAAAGACACTGTAGCCCCATCGTAGCGTCAGCGTAATGGGTGAAAGATTTCACATCAGCTTTGACAACGGCGAAACTTCACGACTGCACTGAATCATCTCGGAGCATCCAAAGAAACCATCCATCAAACTGACGTTCTAGCCTCCTTCTCTTAAAAAGGTAAGCGCTAAAAGCCTTCACACACTGAAATGTCTTCACTCGTCATTTACGGACCACCGCTTATGAATCCTTTTGTGAAGAATTTCCTTTGCAACCACGTACAAGGTTTGCTGCTAATTTTCTTCTTCATGGTGACCGAAGACGGTCCAAATATGTTCTCATCCATAGGAGACGAGATGTATCACTGTATATGCTCCATACTTCATTGGCACAATTACTACTTTCCTAATCCCCAGGGCTTTGTCGCTGTCTTGTGGAATCTTAGCACATTACAGAAAGTGCACAAAAATACAGTGCTTTGAGATACGTGTTCAACCCTTTTAGGGACAGTGGTTACTACAGTGGGCAGCTTATCATGTTATCAGGTTACAGGGTGCATGAAAGGGTTGATTTGTTCCACTTGTATCTCAAATCACCTTTTCACATTCAAAGGAATAGAAATGCTATTAGTCTGTTCCAGCCAAGCCCCCTCCTCCCTAAAATAAATTGGTATTTTAATGAGGAATAATAGCCCTCAATGAAATTGTTCTGTATAAAACTATACATGAATGTAATTATTAAATAAATGTAAAAATAACTAAACAGTTTTTGTCAAACTGCATCAGTCGGTTGGCTGTTGTGCTGCTCTTTCTGGTGCGGCTGCCTTGGTCTACTAGGGACAGTATAAGACAGACAGACTGACATACTATTCATTGAGATGTCCAAACACCTCTTGGTTCATCACTACGGCACAAATATGAAGCTGCTGCACCGCTTGTGTTCGCTCTCTTGCTTGAATGGTTATAGCACCCTTGACATAAGATGCCATTTAGTGTTAGCATGAAGCTAGCGGCCTGCAAAGCTAAGACAATCGCTCCATATCACATGTTTGCTACTAAAAATGACTCAGAGGACTGGCTTTGGCCCGCAAACTGTGAGTTTAACACTTGTGGTTTTGGACATTGTGGCCAAGGCTGTCAAGATATGCATCAGAGGGGAAAGTGCCGTAACTATGAAACAGCGTGACTCTGCAGCGTTTCTTTTCCAGCAGGCTTTCATCTGACTATCAAAAAACCACTGTGACTGCGAATGATATTTGTGGGAGGGAATGTGCCATGACAGGGTTCATCTTGGTGGATGAAGTTGTTTTTCTGGGAGCTTGATTTCACTGACAATATATATATATATATATATATATATATATATATATATATATATATATATATATATATATATATATATATATATATATATATATATATATATATATATATATATATTTCAATTTTGTCTGATTGGCCTGTGCTACAATGGATATCAGTATATATATATATATATATATATATATATATATATATATATATATAATATATATATATATATATAACATGAGATTATTTCATCGGCCTATCATCATTCAAACCATCGTAAACAGCCACACATGACGGACACATGGATGAAGCCGACACATGGTGTTTACATTGAGACATAGGAGACTTGCATTTTTATTCTACTACTCTAACTGACATTAGAGACGACCCACGAGGAGGAAAAGGAAAAAGTGGAGCGCAAGAAATGAAAGAAATAGCAGCGCCGTTCGCTTTTTTATGAGGTTCAGACCCATTTTCCTGTCACACTGGACTTGTTAAAAAGCAAACATAGGAGCTACTTTTGTCCCGTGCGCCTATCAAATGCTTATAGTCAATAGAATGACTGAAGTTCACAAGTCCTTTTCAGACACAAATGTAAAAGTTCCTCTATTCAAAAGTGGGGTTGGGTGGCGGGGGCTGGGGGGTGTCCCCATTGACGTGATTTTTTTTCAATGCTGTTACCAGCTATGAAAAAAATCACATCAACAAGCCTCCATTACAATTACTCCCTGTGGGCTTGTTTGTTCATGTCCCAATTATTGTCTTGATAAACAAACAAACAACAACAGAAAACATTCAGGTGACATAAGGCAGAATTTTATGATTTCGACAGTTTTAGGGTACAAAAGGGTTATTAGTGTGGATGGGCGCGTACCGATACATGCTTTATTTTAAGGTATGGGGGTCCGAGTGAAGGATGCTGATTCCGGCCACTGCCACGTAATGCAATAAATACATGAATACATCTTAAATCCGACAAAAGTCTTCCTTGGCAGTAGTGGCTGCTGGATTGCAGCCATTTGACACATCGGTGAATCATCATGTGAAAGTCAGAAAGGTCTTTGCTCAGAATTATCTCTCATTGTGTTGATTTAAATTGTATGTATCATCAGTAGGGAGGCCCAGTGATCTACTGGTTAGCGTATGTAGATGACCTCACAGTGCAGAGGTCGTGGGTTCGATTCCTGCTCCAGTCTCCCTGTGTGGAGTTTGCATGTTTTCCCCGGGGCTGCATGAGTTTTCTTCGGGTACTGCGGTTTCCTCCCACATTCCAAAAACATGCATAGCAGGCTGATTGAACACTCTAAATTGTCCAAAGGTGTGAGTGTGAGCGCGGATGGTTGTTTGTCTCTGTGTGCCCTGCGATTGGCTGGTAACCGGTTCAGGGTGTCCTCCACCTACTGCCCGAAGACAGCACCCCCCGCGACCCTTGTGAGGATGAAAGTGGATCCGAAAATGGATGTAATGGATGGATGGATGTATCATAAGTATTAGTTGTATCGGTAGTTGGTATCGGTATCAGTGAGTACTCAGGTATAAACAATCACACTGGTAACCGGTCTGATAATAAGTGCTCTCAAGCTAATTTCAGCATTTGAAATTGATTAATGACACTTCAAAAACCGGCTACCTGGTGACAAACCAATTGTATCATATTGTATAACTACTGCTCATGCACTTCTGATTTGATGCAATCTGCATTGCGTGACCTTGTAGTTGTGGCGTGGAAAGACAAAGTTAAAAATAATTGAATCAAATATTGTATAATTATTGTTTGTGACATTGTTATGGTTTCCTTGCTTGCCTGAATACAAAATAAAAATCAAACCAAAAAAATCAATGAAGCTCTGAACATTTTGAGCACAACAAATTGCTCAACAAAAGCCTCTGCAAACAACAACATTCCCTGGGGTTTGTCCATTTATGAGTCTAAGATGCTGTTTGAGTCATTTGCGGCAGGTAGGGTCTGGCACCTCAGTCACAGTCAGCAAGCAGAGCACAGTAGCACCTTTTCCCGTGTTGCCCGGCTGCCTGTCACCAGCGACATTAAGCCATTACGCCAGCGTGCGAGCCGCCCTCGTGTCCGCCCCACGCCGACACGCATCCGCCCTGGGACGCATACCGTCATCCCCCCCACACACACACACGATTCATACTCATCTCCCCTGGCAACTCCAATCACGGCAGCCAAAAAGCTCGGGCTAATTCATTACGTTTGGTGGAGGAAGTGGGCTGCCTGTAATGACACCAATTGCGCTGACCTAAACGCTGTAATAGGACCTCTCAGTACACTGGTGAGGAAATGGCTGCAATTGAGGCTCTTCCATTTCCTAGCAACCCAAGCCCGCGTCTGCAATTTGAAAGGAAGGGGGGAAGTGGAGGGGAGAGTGCCTCGCATTACCTGCGCCCCAGCTTGAAACGCGGCCTAATTAAGGCGAAATTGTACGAATTAAGTCAAGGCAACAAACAGAAAAGTGGAAGCATGTGTGCCAAATGGGCTCTCTCGTTAATTCGGTGGCTGTCTCTTAACGGCGAGATTACAGCCAACCGGAATTTGCCGTGTCGTGCAATCAGGAAAGGCCAGAGTGGAAACAAACACAGGCTGCTTGTTTGGTCCAGAGGAGGGATGGTGGTGCAGGGGTTGGGGGAGCGGGCGGGGGCATAAGGAGTTCTCATCGTAGTTCTAAGAGGTGAGTCCAATATTTAACACCAAACTGCGAGGGTTGTTTCAAGCAAGACTGACCCGGGCAGATAATATTAGAAAATACCTTTAATGATGTGTTATATTCTGCTGGTTGCCAGATGGGAGAGAGAAAGGTGTGTAGATGGGAGGTGGAGGTTGAGGGGTGGCAGAGGGGGTGCACACCAAGCTGGACAACATGGGCAGTGAAAGAAAGTTCAAAACAGTCAAGAGCCTTCGGGTCTGATAAAGAGGCACCCTTTCACACCACTTGTAAAAACTTGTATCGGTGCACCTTTGGCAAAATTCGGAAACGACACCAACTTGAAAATGAGTAAATCGCTTGCTGAGTTCAAAAACAAATTAAAAAAAAATAGTACAAACAACCTACATCAATCAGAGTTCAAATGATAAGTTCTAAACATTAAATATAATGATAAATTAGAACTAAGTTGATAAATAGAGAAAGGTATGGAAATATCCATTATGAATACAAGAGAAAATTGACACAAGAATGCCAGGATGTGTATGTATAAAATCGATACACACCAAAAGTTGTAAAAATATCATGGTTAAGGGTAAAGCATGAGCCTTAATGGAGACTTCTTTCTTCTTATTCACTTTCTTTTCTGATTGATATAAAACTATTTATTAGATATAAACACATAACACGGGATAGGACTAGAGTTCTTTACTTCTTCCTACTCCCTTGAACATAATAACTGTGTTTAATGATGACTGATTTCTCTTACTTACCTTATTATTACTGTATATGTTTTATGTTATGTTCAATGAATAAACCAAACCAAACAAAACCAAACTTGGAATTGGGGACGGAGTCTATCATTGCCATTTTTCTGTCCTTTTGCATCTGGACTGGCAGCATCTTCAAGCAAAACAGAACATTAAACGGACTGTATTCATGTGGAAAAAACTAAGTCCATTGTCTCTTCAAAGCACAGGTGTCAAACTCAAGGTCGACAGGCCAGATCTGGCCCACCACATCATTTTTGGGCTTGTCTACTGTTCAAAATTCATCATAAAAATGCCAACAAACAAAAACAAGGACAATATCGTCATATGATGAAGTAGTTATCAGAGGTCCCGTCCCGAACATACAGCTACACTAGACTCCCGGTATTTGGGATGGAAAGGAAACAATTCGTGCTTACTTATAATTGCCATGAAACAAAAACAATCTGAGTAAAAGAAAACACAAATAAGCAATGGTTTCTGCAAATAATACAATAGGTTTAAAAAATATATACATGACAGTTCCACCAAATATGCGTGAATATATTGAATTTGTGAATGCCGAACTGTAAATACGCCGTTGGGTTCATTACATTCGCTATTCGAAAGTGACCAAGCCCTGCCGTCCGTGAATAGTGGCAATCTGCAAGTAATTTATCTCTTCCCTCCCCGAAAAAGATTTTATAGCACACAGACGCCACAAGATGGCAGCAAAACACAACTTTCGTCTAACTGCCACTCCTCAACTTTAACATAGTTTCTTGGCAAATTGGTAACAAAAGTAATACATTTTCTTGTGAATGTTATTGAATTGAGAAAAATACAGTAGGTTCCCCCAAAAAGTTTGAAAATGCAGAACTGCAAATATGGGGGGAAACTGGTGTGCTGTAACCAAACATCTATTTTGGCAGACTGCCACCCGTGCACTTGGCACTCCTGGTCTAGTATAGTGTGTTCGTGAATTTGGTAGATGCGCTCCGCCTCACTGGCCGTTCCTACCGCGCTAAACGCTGTAATAGGACCTCTCAGTACACTGGTGAGGAAATGGCTGCAATTGAGGCTCTTCCATTTCCTAGCAACCCAAGCCCGCGTCTGCAATTTGAAAGGAAGGGGGGAAGTGGAGGGGAGAGTGCCTCGCATTACCTGCGCCCCAGCTTGAAACGCGGCCTAATTAAGGCGAAATTGTACGAATTAAGTCAAGGCAACAAACAGAAAAGTGGAAGCATGTGTGCCAAATGGGCTCTCTCGTTAATTCGGTGGCTGTCTCTTAACGGCGAGATTACAGCCAACCGGAATTTGCCGTGTCGTGCAATCAGGAAAGGCCAGAGTGGAAACAAACACAGGCTGCTTGTTTGGTCCAGAGGAGGGAAGGTGGTGCAGGGGTTGGGGGGAGCGGGCGGGGGGCATAAGGAGTTCTCATCGTAGTTCTAAGAGGTGAGTCCAATATTTAACACCAAACTGCGAGGGTTGTTTCGCAAGCAAGACTGACCCGGGGCAGATAATATTAGAAAATACCTTTAATGATGTGTTATATTCTGCTGGTTGCCAGATGGGAGAGAGAAAGGTGTGTAGATGGGAGGTGGAGGTTGAGGGGTGGCAGAGGGGGGGGGGGGGGGTGCACACCAAGCTGGACAACATGGGCAGTGAAAGAAAGTTCAAAACAGTCAAGAGCCTTCGGGGTCTGATAAAGAGGCACCCTTTCACACCACTTGTAAAAACTTGTATCGGTGCACCTTTTTGGCAAAATTCCGGGAAACGACACCAACTTGAAAATGAGTAAATCGCTTGCTGAGTTCAAAAACAAATTCAAAAAAAATAGTACAAACAACCTACATCAATCAGAGTTCAAATGATAAGTTCTAAACATTAAATATAATGATAAATTAGAACTAAGTTGATAAATAGAGAAAGGTATGGAAATATCCATTATGAATACAAGAGAAAATTGACACAAGAATGCCAGGATGTGTATGTATAAAATCCCGATACACACCAAAAGTTGTAAAAATATCATGGTTAAGGGTAAAGCATGAGCCTTAATGGAGACTTCTTTCTTCTTATTCACTTTCTTTTCTGATTGATATAAAACTATTTATTAGATATAAACACATAACACGGGATAGGACTAGATAAGTTCTTTACTTCTTCCTACTCCCTTGAACATAATAACTGTGTTTAATGATGACTGATTTCTCTTACTTACCTTATTATTACTGTATATGTTTTATGTTATGTTCAATTAATAAACCAAACCAAAACAAAACCAAACTTGGAATTGGGGACGGAGTCTATCATTGCCATTTTTTCTGTCCTTTTTGCATCTGGACTGGCAGCATCTTCAAGCAAAACAGAACATTAAACGGACTGTATTCATGTGGAAAAAAAACTAAGTCCATTGTCTCTTCAAAGCACAGGTGTCAAACTCAAGGTCGACAGGCCAGATCTGGCCCACCACATCATTTTTTGGGCTTGTCTACTGTTCAAAATTCATCATAAAAATGCCAACAAACAAAAACAAGGACAATATCGTCATATGATGAAGTAGTTATCAGAGGTCCCGTCCCGAACATACAGCTACACTAGACTCCCGGTATTTGGGATGGAAAGGAAACAATTCGTGCTTACTTATAATTGCCATGAAACAAAAACAATCTGAGTAAAAGAAAACACAAATAAGCAATGGTTTCTGCAAATAATACAATAGGTTTAAAAAATATATACATGACAGTTCCACCAAATATGCGTGAATACATTGAATTTGTGAATGCCGAACTGTAAATACGCCGTTGGGTTCATTACATTCGCTATTCGAAAGTGACCAAGCCCTGCCGTCCGTGAATAGTGGCAATCTGCAAGTAATTTATCTCTTCCCTCCCCGAAAAAGATTTTATAGCACACAGACGCCACAAGATGGCAGCAAAACACAACTTTCGTCTAACTGCCACTCCTCAACTTTAACATAGTTTCTTGGCAAATTGGTAACAAAAGTAATACATTTTCTTGTGAATGTTATTGAATTGAGAAAAATACAGTAGGTTCCCCCAAAAAGTTTGAAAATGCAGAACTGCAAATATGGGGGGGGGGGGAAACTGGTGTGCTGTAACCAAACATCTATTTTGGCAGACTGCCACCCGTGCACTTGGCACTCCTGGTCTAGTATAGTGTGTTCGTGAATTTGGTAGATGCGCTCCGCCTCACTGGCCGTTCCTACCGCGCGCCTCAGTGAATCAACAAATTCGGTTACAAAAAAAAAACGACTACAATTTTAGACTCTGTAAAAACAGGTCTAACTCTGGCCCGGGTGGTGTAATGTCATTTTGATGCATTTGTGGCAGAGGCACACAAATTCGGGACTCCATGTGTGATTGATGTCATTCATAAGTAGAGGTGCAGTGATCTCCAATTGCCCGTGTACATTCGTAATCCGCAAGAGAAGATCGAGCAGTTTGCCAGCCAATGTCATGCATGGAACCGCTCCGGCAATCTCATACAAGGCATCTTGGCTGTTCTGTGCTCTGACTGCACTGACTTCTAAACAAATGCGGGATGCCACTAGGATTGGCTGAGAAAAGACTACGTCCATCCCACAACGAAGGATAAAGCCGTAAACCCCCATTATGCCTAATTCTACAAAAAAACCCAACAACTGTTAATTCCAGAGTTGGCAATGTTCTACTGGTGCTATGGCGCAATCAACAGACAAGAGAATGGAACATGCATTTTCTCTATTTGCCTCTGTTTTTGTTATCATGTCACAATTCTAACTGTTCCCCTAAAGCAGGGGTGGCCAACCAGTCAGAGCCTAAGAGCCAATTTTTTTACAGTGTTACTGCAAAGAGCCACACACACACACACACACACGCACTCGCACACAATGTATGCACGCCACGACGAGCAACATAAATGAAACCTAAAGACACAAGCACCCTCCACCCCCATTTCCTCCTCCTATTTGGGACCAGTCCGCTGGGTCTTGGTCGATTGCGATCGACGTATTGGGCACCTCTGCCTTAAAAACAGAGGTAATTCGCTGACTAGCTTCGCACTTAGCACTTCACTCCGTTGTCTGCGCATGAGTGGTGGGTGATTCAGTCATCTGATCGGTTGCCCTCTATGTCAATCAAGTAACGGAATTGCAGATAGACTGACATAGTACGTTCCGTGTTTTAAGCGCCGTTGTTTGAATGGCAGCGCTCTCGCCGAGGCGTTTTCGACAATTGTCGTGTGAAAGCCCGGGAGCCGCATTGAACCAGCCAAAGAGCCGCATGCGGCTCGTGAGCCGCGGGTTGGCCACCCCTGCCTTAAAGGCAGCCTGAATTTGAACATCGTGATACAGCACACAAAAAAAAATTGTTTGCTTGACAGTAACTGTGGTTGTTGGTACCCTTCATCTTCAGCCCCTCCCTACTTTAAAAGGCGACATGCCGCTGCCCATCTGTACGCACTAAATGCACAAACTCAGCAATGAAAGCTAAACCGAGCGCGGCAGCTGCGTGTGACCCCCACCACACATGGCATTACCTCAACCCCGCTCGACAAAACACAGGTTGCTCCCATTATAGTGCCGGGCGGCCCGTGCGCTCTCATTGGTTGGCTCGGAATAAAAGCAAAACCTCGGCCTGTTTTAAAAGCCTACCTTTGGGATGAGGTAGGGGATGCAGGCGCGCCAGTTGGTCAGGAGATAATGTTATCTGGACGCTCTTCAGTCGGCCGCAACCGCTCCACAGCACCGCGGGGCCAAATCAGAGTTAGGCCGGTGGGCTGGTGAGCAGCTGGAGACGGGGAGACTTGTTCTTTCGCCCTACTGCCCCGAAAGATGTCTGCAAACCTGCAGGGAAAGTACATTCTTGCTTTTACTTGTCATAAATTACAAGTACAAATAAAACAGGCTCAGCTGATAAAACAATATTATTGATGAATTCAGTTTATTGCCAGGGACTGTTATAACATTGTTTTTTTTAAATGTTTTTTTTCTTGCCAGATCGCCGATTTTTCCGACCCGTCTAATGACTGTTTTTCGAAAAAGTGATGGGCCACTAGCGAATTTAATTCTCCCCCACAAAAAATCGACACCAATGGAATCATTTTACATTGTTTTCCATATTGCAAGAAAGGAGCCCAGCGGAAGGCAATTCCAGAGTCACTGAAAACATTTCCAAAGACGTAGCACTAATTTCTACGTTGCAAAAGCAGCACATAGCCTCATCTTGGAAATGTTTGACCCAAGGCAGTGAATATGAAAAGTTACAAACCCCGATTCAAATCCCTTTTTTTGCCTGTATTTTTTGGGTGACAGTGGTTATACCAAAAACAAATACAACAGTCATCGCTCATTGACTTACTGTATCTCAAAAGTCTGTATTTCTGACTTTTACTTGAAGGAGAAGCCAAGTCAAAGGCTAAGCAACCTGTGGCACCGGAGCCGCATGAGGCTCTTCACCGCCGCCCTAGTGGCTCTTTTAGAGCTTTTTCTAAAATTCTTGAAAAAGGAAAAAGATGGGGCAGGGAATTATTTGTTTTAATATGGTTTCTGTAGCAGGACAAACATGATACAAATATTCTTAATGTTTTCCAATGCTGTAAAAATGTGTAGAATTAATATTAAATTTCAACATTTCTGTCAACAAAGATTTGCGTCATAGCCTGCGACAAATGTTTCTATTAGCAGGACGGGATGCTAGGCAGGTGGCTGTTGTACAAAAACAGCATTTCATGTACAATTCACCTAGGGTACTGGCAAAGAATGGGAAACCGGATGGCCGAGAGAAGCATTTTAAAACGGTACACGTTACCTACGACAGCTAACACGCTGCACAAGTGCGTCCCATGCCTCGTTCATCTGAGGGGCCGTTATGGCTGTTGCTCATTATGCATGCGTAAGTGTGTGCATATGGTAACGGCTTGATCGCGGAAGGTTGGTTGATCGAAAAAAGGCAATTTAGTCATTTTGATAGTAGGCTAATATAGCAAATATAGATACATACAGCATCTGTTGCCTTCATTATAAGGTGTTTAATTTTTTACGCCTCCAGACATATTTGTTTTATGTTTTTTTGGTCCAATATCAAGTCAAGTCAAGGCAAGTACAACTTTATTGTCAAATATGCTGTATGTGTAACATGCAGCACAGATGAAATTTCCCGCCGCTGCGGGTGTCCGCACTGCCATCAAAAGAACACTTAACATTGAAAAACCATATATATATATATATATATATATATATATATATATATATATATATATATATATATATATATATATATATATATATATATATATAAATCCTCATCTCACCCCTCGGTGGTGTCCGTCCCCATTCAGCTCGGGTCCTCTACCAGAGGCCAGGAAGCTTGAGGGTTCTGCGCAGTATCCTTGCTGTTCCCAACACTGCACATTTCTGGACTGAGATGTCTGATGTTGTTCCCGGGATCTGTTGCAACCACTCAACTAGTTTGGGGGTCACTGCCCCGAGTGCTCCGACCACCACAGGCACGACTGTCACCTTTACCTTCCAGGCTCTCTCCAGCTCCTCTCTGAGCCCTTGGTATTTCTCGAGTTTCTCGTGTTCCTTCTTTCTGATGTTTCCATCACTTGGGACCGCTACATCCACTACAACGGCTTTCTTCTGCCCTTTATCAATGATCACGATATCCGGTTGGTTCGCCATTACCATCTTGTCAGTCTGGATCTGGAAGTCCCACAGGATCTTCGCTTGGTCATTCTCCACCACATTCGGAGGTGTTTCCCATTTTGACCTTGGGGTTTCCAGTCCATACTCGGCACAGATGTTTCGGTAGACTATGCCAGCCACCTGGTTATGGCGTTCCATGTAGGCTTTCCCTGCCAGCATTTTACACCCTGCAGTTATGTGTTGGATCGTCTCGGGTGCCTCTTTGCACAACCTACACCTTGGGTCTTGCCTGGTGTGGTATATCTGGGCCTCAATGGCTCTGGTGCTCAGGGCCTGCTCCTGAGCAGCCAGGATGAGTGCCTCTGTGCTGTCCTTCAGGCCAGCCCTCTCTAGCCACTGATAGGACTTCTTGAGATCAGCCACTTCACTTATGGTCCGGTGGTACATCCCGGTGGTACATGGGCGAGATGCGATATATATATATGGCTCTTTCAACATTTTGGGTTGCTGACCCCAGGGCTAAGCTAAGGACCAATCATCACTCACCTGTTTTCTGGATTTGGCCATGTGACGTCCACAATTTCAGCCCTCAGGCTCTGTGATGTCATTTTCAGTCACCAGCAAGTGGCGAGATGGAAAAGACCAGCTGGATTTTCCTGCTTCATTCATATCCTTCAAAATGCAATATTAATCATAAAGTGTTTAGACCTGTGGGATCACTGCAACCATTATCATCAAGACATTTTTTGACTTCACTTCCTAATTAAGGAGTTCAATCAGTATTTCTGCATTGACCAAAGTCTTTTATTCGAACAAGTATTTGTCCTCTAACTCAAGCACTGACTAATAGTACTTTTGCCACTGATACATTTTGGAAGCGGGCACTGCAGTGGTTTACAAAGAGGCAGGCAAAGGAGGCAGGCAAAGGAGGCAGGCAAAGGAGCCCGGCGGCCGCCTTGAGCCGCTTCAAGTCGCGTCACGTCAACAATGGCACTTCACAAGGAGAGGCTCGTCTTCCTTCCTGCCTGGCTTCCTGTCCGTCGTTCTGCCTGACTTGGTAAACTCAATGCTGAACCCCACCGCCACCCCTCTTGTCCCTCCCTCGCTCATTCAGATCTCCCTCCCTCTTGAATCCAGCAGAGGGGAGGAAGGAAAAGAGACCAGGACAAAGGAGAAATGATAAACGACGACAAAGCGACACAATTCTTGTGTGAAAGTGCAACACGGCGAGTCAACAAGCTGGGCCCTTTGACATGTAGATGACAGCGGTGAAGGTGACGGTGGGGGAGTTTAAGGTTGTGAATGTACTGATTGGCACCTACAGTGCACTAAACTTTTAAACCCACCCACGACCTCCAACCCTTTCTCATGCGGGCCCTGGCCCAGCAGATTGATGATAGCCGCTGCACTTCCTCATCGGGGAGCGCGACCTCGGCTTGAAGAATGGCAGATCGTTGATTAGCCCAAGTCATTACCATTCAAGGCTAGCTGCCATTATGTGGCGGCACAATGATGGAATGCTAAATTAGTATGTCAGCAAAAGGCAGCCATTTACACATAGAGGATGGAAAGAGAAAGATGCAGGTTTAACGAAGACAATTTTCAAATTTAAAGCCGGAAGGAGCTGTGCTTCCGCATGTTATAATCAGTGACAGCAGTTGCATGCCTACATCATACAGTATTTTGCGTAAAGGTACATCCAGACTTCCTGTCGCATTTTTGCAATCACAAATTCTAGTGTGCCGTTTATTGCATGACCTGTTATTCAACTTACAGGGGGACTGTAAACTCTCACTGTGTTAAATGGGCAGACTTCCTGAGGAATCCAGGGCGCATTTTATGAGTTTATGGCCCTAATTAGGTCAAAAAAAGAACAACACGTCTAGTACAATCTCACCTGACCAGGTGACATAACAATTTTATCTACGACCTGAATTGGGGGTGCGGGGGGAAATGACGTAGCCAAGAGACTATCTGACATCGCCAGTCTATTTATTCCGACATGCTAAGTATTATTCATTCATTCATTCATCTTCCGAACCGCTTGATCCTCACTAGGGTCGCGGGGGGTGCTGGAGCCAATCCCAGCCGTCTTCGGGCAGTAGGTGGGGGACACCCTGAATCGGTTGCCAGCCAATCGCAGGGCACACAGAGACGAACAACCATCCACGCCCACACTCATACCTAAGGACAATTTAGAGTGCCCAATCAGCCTGCTATGCATGTCTTTGGAATGTGAGAGGAAACCGGAGCACCCGGAGAAAACCCACGCAAGCCCGGGGAGAACATGCAAACTCCACACAGGGAGGCCGGAGCTGGACTCGAACACGGTACTTCTGCACTGTGAAGCCGACGTGTTAACCACTGAACTACCGGGCCGCCCAGTAATGGTTAAGGTAGTATTAATAATAGTTGTTGTAGATGTAACGTTTGCAGTTAGAAGTAGAAGCTGAAATAGGGGTAGAAGTAGCAGTGGTGGGAGGAGTAGCAGTAGTAGTAGTAGCACAAAATACTATACGCCACCAGTGAAACAATCACATAAATTGTTCGAGGTTACAAAAGGACACAAAGACATTTGCAAACAGTTTTAACAGTCACAGGTTTTTTTTCTTGAAAAACATCTGGCAAACATCTTTGCAACCTTTTGCAAACTTTAAACCACCGGTGTCAAACTCAAGGCCCTGGGTCCAGATCTGGCCTGTCACATCATTTCATGTTGCCCATGAAAGAAAATCAAGGTCAACTTCCAGATGCTGGTTAAAATATGTACCAAAATGTCAAATTGTTATCTGTAGTCAAAAAATAATGCCACAATTTTGGAAGCATTTTCTTATGAGAATCTTTTGAACAAAATGGTTGAACAAACTACCGTAAATTCCGGACTATAAGCCGCTACTTTTTTCCCAAACTTTCAACCCTGCGGCTTATACAGTGATGCGGCTTATTTATGTAATTTTTCTAACGGCCGCCAGGGGCGCTCGAGTAGAAAAGGTAAGATTAAGACCGGTCTTTATGACACTGTTTAATTCCGACACTGAGGACGGTGACTTCGATGGCTTCAGTTCACAGGAGGAAGACGAAGACGGCTCACCGTGATTTTTAGTACCGGTATGTTCTTTTAGCAGACCTGTTATACTGTGTTGCTATTCTGTTGCTAGCGTGTTGTTACCATGTTGCTACAGTTTTACTGCCGCGTCACAGGCACCGTTTGGGAAGAAAGTTCTATTATTATTATTGTTAAGTTATATTATTAAAACTTTGAAAACTCTCTCTGTGTACTGTCTTTCTTTGTAAATAGGTTTACATGTTTTAATGTGGGCACATGCGGCTTATATACAGGTGCGGCTTGTGTATGTACAATTTGGTTTTCCTCTAAAAATGTAGTGGGTGCGACTTATAATCAGGTGCGCTCTATCGTGCGGAAATTACGGTACTATTCCTGACTTTTGATTTTAAAACTAGATATACATTCATGCCATCCTGTATATGTAATATTACAAAGGGATGATTAACCATGTATACTGATGCACAGTCATAATGGTCCTCCGAGGGAAACTGGAACAACCTTGTGGCCCGCGACACCCCTGCTTTAAACAAAACCTGACCTAAGACCAACACTCGCTATGTGCACACGCGCAAGCATTTGTCGCTCAGTGAGATACCAGCTAAAGTCACCCTTGTTACTATCTAGCTTCTTAGCACGGTCACACCTGCTCTGCTCATTTGGTGCACCTACGGACTGTAATAAGATGCAGTACAAGCGCTCAGTCAAAAAAATTAAAATAAAAAATCATTAGTACCAGTTTTGAGGAAAGGTCTTTTTTTTTTACAATATGCAAGGTATTTAATGTGATCACAGAATGCAGCTCAAATTGAGTCATTGTACTTTTTTTTCAAATACATAAATCACACATCTAATTATAAAACCAAGGATGATGCACAAAATGGATGTTAGCTACAGATTGCCTTTAAGGTTTGAAATGCGGCAGAGAAAAAGTTCAGAGGTCAAAAGTCGCCTCACAAATTTTTTTTTTTCAGTCCGCCAGCATCAGATGCAACAAATCCCAAGTTAACAACAAGATAGGAGGGGAGGAAAAGAGACGGAAATAGGAAGTACCCGGTGGATTGAGGGTGAAAAGCAGCAAGGAGAAAAGGGGATTTTTTTTTCACAGCAAGCAACTAACCGACCTTGAACAAGAGTTCTTTTAAAGTTGCACCTGTAGAGCGCATGAGGAGAAGGACTGGAAGCTTGATGTGGGCTCTACGTGTGCTCCAGGCCCTCAGGAAAGGAAAAAATTAGGGGGGGCCCTTTGTTGTCTACTCTTGCTATACTTCATACATATTTTAAAGGTCTGAATACAAGAAGGAAGCCCCCTCCTCTCTCTCTCTCTCTCTCTCTTAAAAAAAGACTTGGCGCAACATGTCTGATGTTCCTGTAAAGGCCAATTGAGCATTTGATTGTGGCCAAACACGGACACGGTTATGAGCACGCGTCTCGGTCTCGTCGTAAAGACGAGGCGCTAGCGGACAGCTGGTTTCACTTTTTTTTTTTTTTTTTTGTACTTTCGCTCGCTGGCGCGCTCGCACTTTTCCTTTGTTCGAACAAAGTGTTCCTCTTTTGATGCATCCTGAGTAATGGTGTGATATTCACAGGGCGGCCGCACGCTTTCCTTTCAACTCCTCCGCAGCTGGCTGCTTGGAACACATGCAGAGCCCCCCAAGAAAAGCTTCGGGCAAGAGGCCTATTCTTCTTCTCACCTCTTTGGCCTGTCTTATTTAATACCAGCATAGATAAACATCACTAGAAATGTAACTAGCAAGGCTTACTTTAAAACAGGGAGAAACTACAATTGGGCCCACAGGTGTTGAAAGGCCCTTAAAGCAGTGTTTCAAGGTTTGTGGGGCAAAGGCGTATAATTTAATTTAATTGAATGCTAATTCATCTGCCTAAAATTGAATATAAATATCACAGCGCACCACTAAACAAAAACTGACTCAGGATGAATTCTGAGACTGTTTAGTTGAATACAAAGCCATGAATGTGTTGCCTCACTGGCAACGGGTCAATATACAGGTCAATTGTACCTTCTACCATCTTGTGGATAAACAATTAACTGTTCTGGTTGTCACTATTTGTTGGTGGCATAAATAGGTAAACAGAGATACAATACTTAGTAGTAAATCATTTGAAAGTTGATACTTTCCCGTAACACGACTGATGATCGCTGACGAGTCCCGACACCCACATGACACTTATTCCTATTCCGATGTGCTCTTCCTCTTTGCTTTCACTTCTAAAGCACCCCTCCAATTGAGGTCCAAAGAACTTTAATAACAAATAAAAAGATGTTTGAGGGGTGCGGGTGTGGGATGAAGCTCCAGTGATCATATCCTGTAATTCCTTGACACATTTCTAGAAGCCCGTGGCTGAGCGTAAGTCTAAAATCAACAACAGATAAGCCTCTCTGTGTCCCTTCTCTTTGATCTGGAGGGGTGTTTAGATGCTGTGGTGGGTAGGGGGGTTGTAACTCCTAAGCTTCCTGTTCTGGACCTCCCACTCCTGTTTGAGATATAGAGACCCTGGAGGGAGTGCTAAGCAGAGGTAGTATGAGAGCTGAAACAGAGGCAGGGTGTTACCTTTGTGTGAAGGAGCAAAGTGTGAAGGCATTTTCATCAATTTCGTATGCCACTGACGTATGAAGGGGGTACAAAGTCACCCCAGCACATTTTGGGCTACGGAGGTAGAATCAGAGCTGGTAACAGAAGCGAGAACACTTCAGACTTCCTTTTTTCTGTTATTTGTGTTTATACAAAACAGCAACATGGTTAAAAGGTGGAGCAATGCTGGCATGAGTTGATTTCTGTCTGAGTCTTTCCCTTGACACAAAGGTGATGGGCATTCTGTGATACCAGGACCACAGTGTGAAACCGTCATTTTCTAGTGTCCCATGCAGTTTTGTAATAATGGCAACGACATGGAATTGGGGACAAAGTCAGCCTGACAATTTTATGGGTTTAGTGCTAATATCAGAGGATTACATAACGTCACCTGTGTGTGTTGGTGGTGGGGAGGAAGTCTTTGTGTGAAGTGTTTGTTTTCTTTTTTCACAACAGGAAAAAAAAGGCAGAGAAATGTTAACTTTTTTTTTCTGTCAGAAGTCACAATTTTCCAATTCAACTCTCGAGTCTTCCCCTTAACACACAGGCAAACAGAACTGCTTCACGGCCCATTTTGGGCATTGACCCAAAGTTCGTAAACCACTGTCTTGCTGGATGCTACGTCTGTAGAAGAGTAGTAGAAGCCAAAGTGACATGAGGTCACCTCCTTTATGGAGGTAATCAGAGTTGCCTTCCTGTCTATTTCCACCCTATTCACACACAACTTGACCCCCAAGACAACAACCTTCTCCCAGTGTGAAACAGGACACCATTTTTTTCTTTTTTTTGTGTGTGATGGCTTTACAGCCTCGCAAGGCAACGGCACAAACAAGCTTCATTCCCCGCCCCCACTTGAGCTTTAAAAACTGTTTACGTAGCATGTCGGAGAACAAACATTCTGTGTGGACTTGTTTGGCAGGAGCACTCGTAAATCTTGAGAGCTTCCTTTAAAGAAACAACAGCTTGTTATGACATTTAGTAGCATCACCAAGCGTAGCTTGCGGAAACGATGTAAAATTGCGCAAATGTTCTTTTTTTTTTTTTTTTTTAATCGTGTCTAAACAGAGATGGATTGCGACAAGGTTTCATGCGACAAGCCAAACCACAGTCAAAGCGACAGTAGAGTGAGGGGAATGCAGCGGTGGCCAATAAAGTTGAGCTAACAGCTACCGCTAGCACATTAGCCAAGTGTGAGCAGCTTTTGGTTTTAAACAAACTAATCAAAAATGTCCTTGTTCTTTTAGTAAGTGCTGAATAGTAGCTAGCTCTGGTCTACTGAAACAAAACATTAAAAAAAATAAGGAAAGGGGGGCAAAATATTTTTTGTTTAAGGATGTTATTTTGATTAAAATATGAAACATTATTTTCATCTAATGATGAACAGAATTATTATATGGAATGTAAATATATGGTAATGCCTTATATTTAGTTCTAAATCTGATGAAAATTGGGTGTTGTAAAATAAAATCATCAGGGAAGGTGACTAGTTGATGGATGAGAAAAAGAAAGTGCCTTGTGATGCCCCACCAACGGCAAGCCGTCCACCCTCCAACCCAACAACATCCCATTTCCCCCCAGCCAGGAAGAGCTGGACAGAACTAAAGCCCCCCCATTGTTGTCGCCTCATACATGATCACCAGGCAGTGAGACAGGGATGTAAAGGGGTTGGAGAAAAGATGAGGCTGGTGGTGTAGGGGTAGGGATTGGATGGGGTGGGGTGTTTGGGATGAGTGTGTGAGAAGGGGAGGGGGGGTTGGGGGAGGGGTCACCAGGCCCGTTCAAACAAATCGTGTGATAGGACTTGGCCCTATCTAATCAAGGGCAGGAGGTCACTTCCGAACAACTGGGCAATAAAAGATTATTTCCAGCCACATAACAGAGGAGCCATTGGGGGAGATGTAGGGATGGGGGTGCTTGGCGGGACGCAAGGGGAGGGCAATGGGGGGGGGCAAGGGGGCAGTCTGTTAGGGGAGGAAATGAATTGAAAAAAGCCAGCAGACGGGAACCAGCTGTCTGGATGCAAAGTCTAATCTCCCCCTCAAAAAAGCCAGAGGAAGGGAGCAAAGCGGGTATGGGGTAGGGGGTAGTTTGGGAATTATTATTCTTCGTCCTGGATGGACCCAAGCACAGCGTCCCTACATGAGTCTGGTTTTGTTTTCCAGGCCGCCACATTTCAAAGGGAGAAGCGGAACAAAGGTGGTTTGGAAAAGGGCCCGGAAGCCTCTGAGTTAGCAACGAGTATTGGCTAGCCGTGAGCAAGCCTTTTGGATTAGCCAATCAGAGATGAATCAAGATGAGACTACAAGCTAAACCACAATAAAAGTGACTGTTTTACTAAGGGTGTAGAGTGCTTAAAAGGAAAGTCAAACTCATAGCTAATCCAAAACATCTTTGTTTTTGTAGTTAGCCCTGAGTCATAGGCACTTATGATCTTGTTTATGGATTAGCCAATTGGTCATCTTTTAATTTCAGAATTGAATTGACAAGATAAACCAAAACAAAATCAACAGTCTTTGGACTTTATGGTTATAATCGATTCGTTATGCAGTAGTAGACAGTAAAATCAATCTAAAAGCGTTTGCCAGCTTGGGTTAGCCAAGTGTGAACAGCCTCTGCTTTCAAACTAATCCAAACACGGTGTTGTTCTTGGATTTAGCACCAATTTTTAGCTAGCCGCAAGCTATCCTTTGGATTAGCCACTCTTTTCATTTATAATTTGCAGCAGGTAGGGGGGGGGGTATAATTTAGTACGTTCCTGATTGGCTGCCACCGATGACAGACTAGGCTGGCTTGAAATAATGATCAGATGATGACTGGATGGGTTGATGTGCCCACTCCTGTTGAATTCAGGCAAGGCTACATGCTATGAGCTAAACTATGATAAACCTGATAGACTGAGTGGACACAGAAGTCCAACTAATAACACACCATCCCCTTGAAAGCAGACATGACATGATCCCATTTTGATAGACCCTCACCTCGTCTTTGAAACTGAATGCAAAGTCAGACTTTACAGACAGGAAATGACGCATGGAATACAGATGACTTGATGAAACAGGATCCACCGATCAGGCACTTTGATTGTCCTTGTCTAAATAAGGGCATTGAAAGTGACAGGAAGAAGGTCTTGGAAAAGAAAATGGAGGGCTGTGTGTTTCGACATTAAAAACAGAATGGTTGTGTGGTGCTTGGGTAGGGGTGGTGTGGGTACTGCAGCGGTTGGTGGTGTTTGTGGTGTGCACCTTGGAGCCTCAATGAAACACCTCCATCTTGAATAGACCTCGACACCTGATAAAACACCAGACTGCCCTTTATGGCTCCCAAGGAGAAAAGATGGCGCTGGCTGACAATCTAAACAGGAAGCAGTCGCAGTTTCTGACCGCAAACATCCAGTGAAGCCAAGCTGTCCCAGTTTGGATCAGCACACAATGTATCCTTTATCCGGATCCACATCTCAACTTAATTGGGGTCTTCCCTCCAAAATATCCCAAACGTTTGAGGGAAATTGTTTTCAGTTTTCTACTAATTGATATATCATTTGTGCAAAATGCTGCTAAATTCGGATGTACGGAAACAAAATGTGTGTTTGTTTGTTTTTTTCTTGAGCCCCCACTTAATGGACATTAAGTAACTTTTATTTGGAGTCTCTTTCACATGTTGTGTTGTCAACTTCACATTGCCCTTGTAGTTGTAGTGATTCAAATGTAATATTTGACGTGAATAAAGCAAATAGGTCCTTTTTTTTGGGTCCAAAATTCAGCTAAAAGCTGCCACAAAAAACATAAAAAATGAGATATTCGTGTATTTAAGTTATTTTCATCAAATAATCAATTCATATGTTTGCGAGGAAAACATGGCTATTCCAGTTTTATACAAATTGCAGTGCACCTTCTTTTCATACAAATTTCTACTCCGATCTGGGGCAATCAAACAAATTATCCTGTTGTGTTTGGCAAAATGACATCAACAAAGATGTTTTTTGAGAAATTCATAGCTGTCCGTTTTCTACTATTTGCAAGGCTTGTCAGATACAAACAATTCTGTTGAAAATCCCATTTATGTTGGGAAAAAAAGCTACAATTGTGATATTGTTTTCATTCATCAAAAATGTTTTGATGGAATGTAAAAATGTCAGTTTTGTACTTATTTCAATCCTCGACATTTTGTTGAGAATCCTACCTACCACAGTCAGTTTTTTAATACCAAATTTTACATCCTTTTTTTTTTTTTTTTGTGGACAGAATGCTACTAAATCTATTTCAGGATTGACACAATTCAAATCAGCTCTGACTTCCGGACTATTTGAAAGTCATTTTTATCCTGCAGAGGCCGAGTGGATGTTGGATTGAGTTTCTGGACACATCAAACGTTTCTCCCACAGCTTGTCCAAAACCAAAAAGTCTCCAGAGGTTTTTTTTGTTGTTTTTTTGGGGGCACGGGTCACCGTGTAGGGAGTCCAGAAGAGGCCCAAATCCCTACACTTCCTCTGATTGCTTATTTCTATTTATAAGAGTATAGGGAGTGCAGCGGGGAGGGAGTGGGGTGGGAGGTGGGGGGGGGGGTAATCGGAACCATATGAGGAGTTTGAGGAAAGCTGAAGCAGCAATGTGGAGGAGGACCACTGGGAGAGAACATTCTGCTCCAGCTATGCCCCGGCTTGGAAAAAAAGGACTGCCCCGGTAGGACGTGCGGCTTGGAGGTTCCTCCGTGACTCACGTGGTAGTCATGTAGTTAAAAAATAATAATACCATGAAGAATGACGTGGGCGTGTGGAGCTGCTAAATTTAACCTGAAACAAGCTGCGCAGTTTACACCAACAGATTACTTAATAGTGACTCAGATTTCACTGAGCAAAAGTAGCGTCATTCACCACATGAGTAAGATGTGTGTTTGATGAGCAAAAGAAACCACACAGAACACTTTTTTTTTTTGCATGTCATGTATAATAATAATAAAAACCATATGTTGCATCATATTTTTATGTTCCCCACCATCTTATAATTATCACTATACATCATGTGTTAACAGTGCAGCTGCTGGTTGGCTTAGTTGCATGTATTGGAATTGGACTGAAGTGAAAGGAAATAAAAAATGTTAAATCATATTTTTAATAAATACACATTTCTGTAGGCCTCCTTGGAAGTTGCATTAATTAATATTGGAGAGGAATCAAAGGAGACACTCTGTGTGTGAGTGTGTGTGTGTCTCACACACACATATTATGCAATACGTACCATTTCATCTTTATTGAATTGACTTGAGCCTTCGGAGGAAATTTCGAAACACCAAAATGGTCTCTGTTGGAAAAAAGGTTCAAAAGCTAGTTCAGCCTCTATGGCCAAATTAGAGATCAGCTTCCTTATTTGGCTTAGGCTGGAAAACATCAGGTAAACCCACTGTTGCTACAAGCATATAATGAAGAAAAGAAAAAAACTGGTCTCCTATTGTTTGCTATCAAGCGAGGGAGCCAAATGGCTCTCGAGTTGCGTCACAGTGAAAGACGACAGGAAACTGACAAATCACTAATCCACTCCTAAGCCAACAAAAGGTACCCCGCCCCCGCAGCACCCCTCGAAAAAAAAAGCACATTAAGGCGCATTCGGTGTGGATGGTAAACCCTTTTCAGGTGTCATTCCAACTTTTTGTGAAAATCTGGTGCAATAAAGTCGCTATTGTGGGTTAACAGTCGTGGAAGGAAGTCACAAATTACCGATGCAAGACAGTACAGTCACACTTTGTTACTGTACTTAAGTAGATTTGATTGCTAACTGTACTCAATTTGCATATTTTGTACTATAAATTTGGAAACTCCACATTTGGTCAAGGTTAGAGGCCAGGCTAGGGAATTAACCTCAACTCTAAGAGCAGCTGCTGAAGAAGATATGGACATTAAGAACATAAAGGAAAGTTTTGACATGACGGGGTTTTAATTAATGCGTTCAATCAGTACTTCTGTACTTTGAGAGTGAGTGAGTACTCGTGTGTTTAGTTGGATTATTACAATGCAGACTGGTTGTATAATCTGGATTTAAAGAAAAATATGTAAAGTGTATTTGATTATTTACTACTTTGTTGCTGGTCAGTTCACATTAGCCATCTACATGTAAATATGTTGATGCATAAAAGCCTACGCCAACCATTTCTTTCCCCCTTCTCGTATTTAAGGACCTCTCTTCTCTCTCTTTCTCTCTCTCTCTCTCCCCTCTCTCTCTGTCATTTCAGTACAGCATGTGATAGCTTTAGTCCATAAAGATTTTAGACTAGTTTTAGTCACATATTATTAAGAATATATAATAAATGTCATGATTTTAACAACAAACGAACATGTTAACAAAGTAGAATGAATGGCCCTAACTATCGAACTAGCAAAACAAAAATATAACATCTTATTAAAAACATGACTAGCACCCATCAAGTGCTTTTTGATCTTTCTTTCTGAGCAAAGGTTAAACATTTTATGTACGGTATCTGTATTGTTCAGTTTTTGTTTCTTTTAATGTTGTGTGGGGAACAGCAACCCGGAGAAAATGCCGCACAAATCCCATCGCAAACTAAGCTAACGGTGCAGCTTGTGCGGGTCTGTATCGTGAGGTCTAAAATTAGGTCTAAAATTAGCCAAAAAACAGATTTAACAAACATGGAATTAATCAGCTCAATTCGTAAGGAAACATACTCTGGGAAAATACATAAACAATACTGTTTATACCCATTCAGGTAAACTAGCACACTTTTAATTCATAACTTTGTGAGCCTGTGCCCCACTAGTCACTGGTCCCTTCCTTCATTCACTTGTCGTGATGTCACAAGCCAGAGGACCAAATGATTGGCTACCGGAACATTGCCTGAATAAAAATACAAAAATTAATCTTTTGTACAGCATGGACTTGGAACATTTGACAACCGGTCACCCCCAAACATTTTCAACCAGTCTCATCAACCTCAATCTCAACACTGGCATTGTTTGAGTGTTTGATGGTCTTTTCTGTTTTTATGTTAATTTATCGTTTTAACTGTCTTTGTTTTTGTGCAGCTCAGGTTTCCTCCCACATTCCAAAGACATGCGTGGCAGGCTGATCGGGCATTCTAAATTGTCCCTAGGTGTGAGTGTGGGCGTGGATGGTTGTTCGTCTCTGTGTGCCCTGCGATTGGCTGGCAACCGATTCAGGGTGTCCCCCGTCTACTGCCCGAAGACAGCTGGGATAGGCTCCAGCACCCCCCCCGTGACCCTAGTGAGGATCAAGCGGTTCGGAAGATGAATGAATGAATGAATGGATGTTTTTGTGCATCTGATTTTCACTCCACGTTCAGCATTTTTTATGCAGCAACGGTTCTACTTAAAGTTCATAAAAAAGGGACAACAATGAACTCATTTAAGTTGTTTCCGAAAGCGCTGCCGTTCATGTGTATACATACATTTGAATTGACCTTGCCAAAGGAGAAACAGTCAAAAACTGCTTAGCAGTAGCTTTCCTGCTTGTATTTGAACTGTTTCCTCCCATGGAAATGTTGATTCAATCGTACCTCTCATTTTTCTCAAAATGTTTCTTCTGTGTCTTTGCCCACCTAAAATGCTGACAAAGTCAAACGACTGACTGTATGTAAGTTGATAGTTCCTTTAGTGCCGTGTTTACCTTCCTCGCCTTCTTATCTACAAAACTTACAACGTTCCGACAACAACCCCCCGCCACCCATGTCAACGCATCTGAGGACTTCCTGGTTTGTCCAACTGACTTTCAAAGTGATGACCTCATCCCCTGGGGGGGCCAACGTGGGGGATGGGTGTCAGCAGACTTCCCAAGTGATAAATTCCCCTGACACAAAAAAAGACAAATGGGTAGGGGAAAAAGGAAAGGGTGAGGGTGGGGTTGAAGTTGCCTTTAAGTGCAGGAACTACGCCGTAAAAGCTTGCCATTGATGGCCACCAGTTTTATTATCTTTGAACAGGTGGCTTGCTAATGGTCACTCGCAAAGACACACACACACACACACACACACACACACACACACACACACACATTATGAGGAGCGCCTGGAAGTTTGGGAATCTGATTGGGAGGATCTTGTGTTGACTTGTTGAGTGACTTCCTGTGGGTAGTGGGGAGTGGGGAGCTCATGTGATGTCAGCGTCACATTCAGAATGCCAAAAATTCCATCAACACACACATTCGGGGTAGAAAGCAAGACAAGAACTTGTTTGTTTTCATTAATTAATATATTTTCTGCATTAAAGTTAACATAGTTTTCTTTTGTGCCACCCTTTTAATTTTTTTCTCAGTAAGTATTTGATATTTTTGTTATATTGACATGAGTAAAATTTTAAGACTGTCTCTTGCAATAAATATCATAAAATAATAGAGCTTCACATAATAAATATTTTTGTACAACAACAAAAACAATTTTAACAGATTTTCTTAACCATAATAGCCAGAATTCCTCTTTTTTGAGCATACAATGTACACAAAATAAATGGGAGGATGAGGGAAGAGAAACATATTCCATGTGGAGAACAGAGAGAAAAAACAAACACGACAAGATGGATGTGCTTGTGTTAATGCAACATAAGCATGGAGGAGGTTTTTAGTGTGATCTAGCAACCAGTAATTCAACCAAAATTCAAAATATAACATACCTGCAGGTAACAGCTACATCATTGCCCTAAAAATAAGCAGGGTTTCTCAAAATGAGGATCAGGGGACAAGATTGGGTCCCAGTTGTGAAAGTGGAGTTGTGACCCCTTGTTATTAAATATGTGTAGTTATAGGAGACATTAACGTGATGGGATGAGGAAGGGGTCGGGGGCTATGTCAAAAAATAAACAGGGTTTCCCAAACTGAGGGTCAGGGACAGGGAAAGGATCCCATTTTTCGGGGACGGTCCCCAGATGTCATAGCGAAGTAGCATTCGTTTGCATTCGTTTGGCTTGTGTTGACGTTACCAAGGCGGTAAAGTGAGAGAAATCCTGCCTTCAAAACAAGCAGCGTGACAGGGACCAAGAATGGGTCACCTTTCTGGGGGCACTCCGCCATTGTCAATTTGGAGTTGTGTTCTTTTGCATTGTGCAGTTTGAGTTGACATTACTTGGAGGTTACTTTGAGAAACCCTGCTCGGAAAAGACACTCCTTCTCAGGAAAATAATGAAAGTAAAACGATAGGGGAATCGGAGAAGAGACTCGAGGAAACACATCGGAGCGGTTAAGGCAAACACTGGTGTGTAAAAACACGGTCCTGAACCAGAAAAAAAAAAAAACAAACAAATCGAGTGGTTTTTCTTCAAGGGAAGATGGGCGGGAGGTGCTTGCTGGATTTTGTCGCTGTCATTATTGTCCATGGTGGTGGTTGTTGGAATCGGGGGAGGGGGCGGGGGGGTAATCAGGAAAGTTTCTCCTGGTTCTGCGGGGACCAGCTCTCCAGTTTACAGTACACAGTGTTGGAGTTCTTGCATCGACAGCCGGGCCTCCGCACCCGGTCGTAGCATCCCTGGCATGCCTTCAGGCAGCCCTTGACCGGCGGGTAGCACAGCAGGCAGGGGAAGAGTACCGACATTAATCCCATGCACAGGAAGCGCGAGCAGCAGTGCGAGTGCGATGGCGAGCAGGGGTGGTCGGCACACGAGTCCCCCTCGTCGTCGTTGGAGCAGTGGTAGAAGATCCCCTTGACCAGGCACATGCATGTGCCGTGCTCCAGCGCACTCTCTGCCGAGCACAGGCACTGGCCGTTGCACGCCAGGCACGAGGGCAGGCTGCGGGGGGCCGTGCACTCGCTGCACTTGCATTTACCGCAACGTTCGCAGATGAACTGGTGCCCAGCGGCGGCGGGTGGCAGTACCTCTTTCGCAGGGCTGGAGAAGTCCAATTTGCCCTTGAGCGGCACCTGGTGGAAGTGAGGACCCGATTTGGGACCCGTCACTGGCCCTTTAGCTTTGGGCTGAGTCCGAACGGGCCGCACATTGCCGTTGAGTCTGGCGGGCGGGGAGCGTGCCAGGAGTCCCTGCTCGGAGGAGGCGCTGCTGTTGCTCCCCGAGCTGGCGGCACTCCCCGTGCTGGTGGAGCGGCTCAGAACCGGCACCCGGGCCCCGCCGCTGCCGCCCCAATGGTGGCCACTCACTACTACCCCTCCGGACGGCCGGTGCTCATAGTTGTTGTTCACATTGACCAGGATGACCTCGTGAGTCCTCTCCTGCTTGTCGTGCGGCCGCGACGGCATGCGGGGCACGGGTGGGCGGCGCGCCACCGACGGCCCTTCCGTGTACTCGTTGCTGGAGCGGATGGCCTTGATCTGGTCCAGGGAGAGGATGGCGGCATGCTGGAACTCCCGCTCGTAATCCGACCTCTGGCGGCTCTCGAGGGAGGGCTGCTGGATCACCACTAATGAACCGCCGGGGCCATGTTGACTTTGGAGCTCCATCTGGGGGGATCACCACTTCCGACATTAACCGTGGACTTGGCATGCATCGGAAAACCTGCGCACACGGAAGGACTCGGTCAGCTTTATTCAGGTTGAGTTAACTTGTCACATATTGGAGTGTAGGAGTATAACTGAACGTTTAATATAGAGCACTTTTAGAACAACCATGCAAAATCCTGTACAAGGAAAAATCACAAAGACAATTAAAAAAAAGAAATAACCAGTAATGTAATGCTTATGCACCATTTTACCCTCGTCTAGTATTGTACGCTCTCCGGCACTTCCTCTCACTTTGCTATGTAGTTTCTATGCTTTGTACGGTGTCCTTGAGGGCCCAAAAAGGGTGCTGCGGGTATTCAAATTAGAATAATAAACCACTATTGCACTAGCTCTTGCTTAATTAAAACTACTTAGCATAACGCCAACGTTACATTCCCTCAGTTCCTTAATTGTCAACATTTATGGTCACTTTTCTCCCCAAATTTCAGACCAAACTGGAATTTGACCTCTTTTTGTTGAATATTAGGAGTTGAGCATGCATGCTTTGCGTTGTTTTCATTGCGGAGACTACTGGAACAGCAAATTTCCCTTGTGGGAATCCATTCGTAACCACAATACTACTTTTCGTTCACCAGAAATCGACTAAGAAACAAGACGACCCCCTCCCTCCAAAATATGTCCCCCCCTCACCTCAATACGCATGCATTGCAAAAAGTCCAACGGGGCCCACTCGCAAACACTTCCCCTCGCTCATTTACATCTCTATGACTAGTTAACATTTAAATGCGAGCGCGGCCACGAAACGAGGACAGCGACTAAATGAGCCGCCTTGCTTAGCCTTGCTTAGTATTCTCGCACTCACCCCCACTGGAAAGTTAGGTTGGAAACGGCTTTTGAGGGAAATGGGGGAGAAAAAAAACAACAACAACAAAATAGCCTCAAGGTCAAAGCGACACGTTGAAAATATCAGTAGGCGCTAAGAGTGTTTTCCAAACAACATTTGACATGATTGAAACCACCAAAAACATAACATCTAATTTATTATTCAACATTATAAACGCTTCCCTCTCAACAACTTTGACATTTGTACACATGCTCTCCATGGCCCACGATCCTTATTTTCTCCACCGATGAACTACACTCATTTTTTGCTGGTTTCAAAAAAAACATTTTGACATTTTTCTGACACTTCCGCGCGTGCGCGTTGAGCGTTTTGGCAAGCATTTCCGAAGTTAATTTGCACCTCGCGCCTACGTTGCACGCAAATAGAAAAAGTTATGAATGAAAACAAGCGCCGTTGCGCGGGGGAGGGGTGTTTGTCCCAGGCAACAGCCATTGGAAGAACGCATGCAGGCACGCGTGGAACCTACAGCAAGAAGAAAAAAACCTCCCTTCAACTCCACTCGTGCGCTTTTAAACGCGTCAAACCTCACGCGGAGTGTTTAAAAGTGATGCAAAAGTGTTTTAAAAGGCGCAGCGGTCCACAGAGTGCGCCGCAAAATTGCGTGAAAATGAGTCGAAAGATGTTATTTACCTATATGCAAGCGTCCAGAGGCTCGAATCCATCAAGCAGACCGCCTACCGAGAGTCCATCCAGAGAGGAAGCGCGTTGTCCCCCACGGCAATTGAACGCGGAGCATTCACAGTTTGCTAATCCAAGTATGTGCGTGTATCCCGTTTGCGGCGTTAATTCCCTTGTTTTTAGGTAAAGGTCCCGTGCGTAAACAAACACACACACGCACACACGCGAAGCCGAGGAAATCCAAAGCCCCTCCACACACACGCACAGTTGCGCACTTTTTACACGGACCAGAGGCAGGCCGATCTCCGGTCAGGACCGAGCCGACTCGGAGTCCCTGCGTGGAAGTGGGAGGAAAAAAAAAATGATCGAAGGGGGGAGAAAAGTGAAGGCGAGCGTTAAATGGGCGAAAATGCGAAGCGGGTAAGATCCAAAGCGGGTGCTCCTGTGGTGGACGGGCGCTTTGAGGCTTCAAGGCTGGCTTTGGCTCGCCTCCCTTGCCTCCCAGCTCGCTTGCTTGGTGCTTGGCGGGCCTGTGAGCGCTGAATGAATGAGGCCGGCGGGGCCCCGCAGTGTTTGCTGCAGCACAAGACACCTCCCACTGGCCATTGAGGCCCCTGAAAAAGGATACATCGCATCCGCTCCTGATTCATTGGGCAGATGTGCTGATGCCGTTAAGGTGGAGCGGACCCGAGCGAACCGGGCCGTTTCCGCTCTTGTGGCTTTGATGAATAATCAAGTGACGCACTTGTCGAAACACGTTTTTTTTCCCCCTTTGGGCCTTTCTCGGCGCCTTTGTCATTTTTGGTAAGAAGGACTCATGCGGGGAGTTTACTATACTGGAACACGTTGTGAAAACGTGTTACGAAGTCACCCCTGTAGAATTCACTACGACTCAACATTTTTGTTGACATCGGGCTAGTTTGGATTAAACAACACCCGAGTCGTCATTGAAACATAAGTTAAATATGGTACATACAAAAGAGGGATAGACATTATTCACTGACGTTGAAGTATATTTATTCATTAGGACAAAATCTGAATAATAATGGAAAAATGTATTTCACGATGTCTTTTTTTAACTATTCTTAAAAATAGAAATCGTTAAGCAACTAAGACGAATGATCTATGCTGGTTTTCTTGAAATGGGCCAAATTATTGAAGCATTGATTACTACATATTACATATTCATAACCAAAATAACATTTGTTAGTTAATTAGAAAATAATAATAGAAACGTCAATTTTAAATAAAGCATACGTTTTCGAATAATTACAAATAAAATAGATAAAAAGAGAAACTGATCATTTAAAATGTTTTAATTACATAATTATTTATTGCATAGGTTTTAATTATTGCTCAATTAACTGTGATTAAAAAAAAACAAAATTAGATTTAATGTTTGATAAACTTCACAATATATTGTTTGAAAGAAATCAATGCCTGTTTTGTGAACGGATAATGTTAGATTTCGCCTCCCAGTGGAACGCCTGCTGCTCACATCAGTTCCGGTCCACCTTAAAAAAAAAAGAAGCGCGGGGAGGGGGTGAGTCGGAAAAGCCCCATCGCCCCCGCCACTCTGCTCAGCCCCTCCCCCGCCCGTGTCCCCGACAGTCTGCTTTTATTGGTGTCGCGGATGCGCTACATCCGGATCCATGAGAAAAGGGGAAGTTCAATACAAAGTCAATGGGGCTGCCATTCAAATGGAACAATCCATACACGAGGGAAGAATGGGTCTCCCGTATGCTCCGCGGCCTCGACAGACGCGCGCGCTCGCAAACACATACACGCACACTTATAGACACAGTCATAAAAGAAGACAAAAAGAGTTGTTGAGAGTTTTGAAGAAGTTTAGTGGTTGATGGAGTTGGTGTTGCTGCTACAGATCGACAGATGGCCGACGGTGTCGCCATTAAGGCTCACTGGACGTAAATCCTCCTTGGACAAGACACAAAATGGAGGACGGGGGGGGGGAAACTACATTAACAAGAGGTCGACTAGGTCTATGGGACTAGTTCTATGCTTCGTCTAGTTCTATGGGGGGACTCTATGGATTTGTTGGTTCAATTAAATACACAGATGGATCTGTCATAGCTAGTACAAAATATATGCCTACAATTTAATTTTGGATTTATTTGTTTTTTTTTGGGGGGGGGGCATTTTAAAAAGATAATGTGTCAATTATGTTATCGAGTTATGCATTTAAAACATTTTAACATATAACATTTCTGAAAAAGTTGTGGACATTTTTTTGAAAATAGGTATGACTGAATTCTATATTGAATATAACACTGCCATTGGCTAGCAACCAGTTCAGGGTGTACCCACTGACAGCTGGTCAAGGCTCCAGTGTGAGTATGAACTGTTTGGATAATTGATGGACAGATTAAATATATTATTTTTGGAAGAAAAAAAAACATATAAAGAAGAAATCTCACTGCACTAGTGTCCATATTTCATTTTATCGTCAATTTTATTTGAATTGTCCAAATTTGGTCAATTTAAATTTTCTTTTTCACAATTAGGATTAAGAATTTGGCAACTTGGGAACCCCAAAAAGTATTTTTGGGGAGGGGTTATACATCTCACATTAGTTTTTATTGCTTGATTGGGACAAACAAGACCAAACTAACCCACAACACAAATGCATTTATTCCAATGTTGCTGTTCAATATCAATGGGCATGGCATATTTTCAGTTAAAAATGTCCAAAATGATGATAATCCGTTTGTGTTTAATGTACTGTATTTGACATGATAGGATGATTTAGAGCCAGCACATGATGGCAAGCAATAATAAGACATCAGAGGGGGGGCAGAATAGAAGGCGGGGTGGTGATGGCGGCGGCGTGCCGCTGCTGGTAGGCGATGTATGACTGGAGCAGAGCGTCGGGGACGCGTGGCCTCACGGCGGCGAGGGCACTCTGGAAATGGCTGGCATCCACGTGCTCGGCTTTCATGTCCTCCTGCAGGGCTAGCAGGGCGGCCTCTCTGCATACTGCTGTTATCTGGGACAGGAAGCAGACATACACACACACACACACACACACACACACACACACACACACACACACACACCACATGCACGGTCACATGGGCAGTCTAGTGAGAGGCCCATCGACGTTAGTGACACAATGGAAATAAGCGTACAGCTAAACACATATTAATGTGACGGGACACCTTCACAAATCCAATGCTTTCTAAAAACTAAACAAAATAATAAGTGTAATGTTTCATTTAAATTGATTTTTCAGATTATGAATATCTGATGTTTTTAATCCTGACATTTTATTTTCCAAATTTTTACCAAATATGAAAAATAATAATGATACTCACCCCTCGGTTTAAAACAAAAGTTAACAAAAAATGATTAATTTTTTTTCAACTATTGTTCGAACCATATTTCTTACTGATGTCGTCTACAAGGAAAAAAAAAGCAGTGGATGAAATGCCGTTTTTGTGGTGAGGCAAAAGCCATGTCTAAAATAAAAATATGATCTTGTGGCACTTTTGGGTGAGGCAACCACGTTGAAATGAATGAAGAATTTGTCGTCAAGCCATAGCCTTATCTAATTTTAAAAAATGCTTAGCCGCCACCTTGTGGCACCTCTAGGAAATTACAGATCATTTTGTGTGGGCTTCGATTATTTGTAGTTTTGTGAAAGTGGGGGTTAACTTAATTTTCAAGATTGTAACTGGATAATTAAAAAAAAATGTGTATGTGATTAAAGCAGTAATTTTATGAGAATAAAATTGTATTATTTAAAGAAAAAAGTTGCACATCTTCAAGATTTAAGTCTTGCTCGTAACTGTAAAAATTACTTCGAACATATTGATAGAAATAAACAAAAATGACATGAGATTCAAACTGGAGGTTGGCGCTCACTTTTTGTAATTGTAAAAAAAACAATGTTTTGAATTTCAATAAAATAATCTTGAGGAGAAAAAGAAATGTTGGCCTCAACAGTGCAATCTAAGTTTCATGATGACATATATCAGTCACTATCCGTGTCTGAAAAACACTGATTGCTGGTATCCGACTTCTCGGATTGCACTTGAGATCCTTTCTCGAGCGTAGCATTTCGCCGGTGTCCTCTGGAGGTGGACTTGATCTAACGGGATTATGTCTGCTTCCAAAGCAGCCCCCTGTCACTCAAATATGTGTTGAGGCAACATTTGGGATGTGGCTGTGTCTAAAGTGCAAACACGGCCTCCTTGCTTTGAATTACACACATTCAGGACATGGGCTTGTAAACTTTGCGGGTCCAGGGACCCCTTACAGGAGAGACATTTTTCCAAGAAGCCTTTCATAATCCCATTGCCAGTCAGATTTAACAGGTGAACCCGTACATGACAGAGGAATTTTAAATAGTCTATTTTAGAGTAACATTATAAAGTGTTGAACGATTAAGAGAAACATTTATGTTATGAGAATAAAGTCCAGAATAAAATTCTGAATCTTCACAAAAACTAACACCTACCTTGTTCAAGAGGGTGGGGGTGTGGAGGGCAGGAGGCCTGAACATAATCTCATAAGAATCAAACCATATTTTTAAACGATTGGGGGCGTAATATTTTGATATTAAAGTTCTTTAAAAAAATAGTTCTCTATAACAGTCTAACCAATCAAAATAACATTTGGTGAACAAGTTTATCATAATGAGATAAGCGAAAAAGTCTCAAGGACCCGTGCCAGAAACTAAAGAGGAAGTCAGCATTTTTGGATGCCGCCACTTTGCGTGCAAACCAGGGCCTGTACTTTGAAAATGCCAATTAGGAAATTTGCTGAAATATGCCCCAATTGGGAGCAGTTATAATATACAGCCGGCAGACGCTAAATTCTGAAGCCATTGAATGTGACACAAAGCATTGCGTCAAAGTTTGATGATCCTTTTGAACGATTACGAAGTTTGTTGGGGAAAAAAAAGCACCCGACACTAGTTTCACCAAATGACATGAAATTTGGTGGACACAACTAACATAACCAAATGCGCAAAAAAGTCTGAAGGACCAATGCATGAAACTGAACAGGAAGGTGGCCATTTTGGTGTCAATCAGCCATTTCAGGCGAATTCCAAGGCCTTGACAAACTCCTACGAGGGAATTCGTCCAAGCGGGTATCCTCGACAGATAATTTACCATAGCCCTGACACACCTTAAGGGTACTTTAAATCTCATTGAATCTATGATGAAAGATGTCATAATTTAGTCAAAGTTGAAACCAGCTTTGAAACGTTTGTGCCATCTCAAGTTCTGTTACACACAAGCAATATTTGAATGTGATCTAAACAAAACTGCGACTGATGTTTAGCACACAGGTATATTGGTCGATGGACGGTGACGAATCAACTCCAGAGAGGTTGTGTAGGCTTATTTTGGAAAGATCTAAAGGGGTTCAAATCTGTTTCGGTTGGTCTCTTCAACGCGCTTGGGACAAGCTAGTATAACATACGCAGTTCGGGACAGGTGCTTCGCAGATGTCAGGATGTGAGGTCTAAACCCCCCACACCCTGTTCTGTTTCCAGCGACATGATTTAGGAAAGGTAAACACACGAGGCCAGGCTCATTTCAAGCGAAAATTTCCCATCATTCAAACAATTTCAGGAGGTTCAGTCACCTGTCAGTAATAATGATTCCAAACAATGAAGGCAAAGTATACGCCAGCAAGAGAACGGGACGCATGGAACCAAGTGATCCAGTTTTTCACCGCAACACCCCTAAACAGGAAAATATCATCTTAACAAGTTTCTCAACCTCAGAACTTGAAAGTCCATGGATCGTTTCTGTCTGTATCTCATTTGAGTTATGAGGCAAAATCCAGCCGTTTTTATCCATTTCAGCGGGCGACCATTTTGCCTCTTGCTGTCAATTGAAAATGACAGCATGGTTGCTCAGGACTCAGGCGAATTGTCGGGTGGTAGGATCAGATGTCCGCCAGTATTCTATTAATCGTTGACTATTAGTTTTGTTATATGCACAATGCGTGCATGAGTGACCACTGTGGCCGAAAAGTATGTGCTGCTTATTTCAGTCTTGATAAACGTTGCTCACTGCTGTGACCTGAAGGCGATTCATCGTCACTGCCTTTGGTGGTGAAAGATTTCCAGCTGAAGTTCTGGTGTCACCTTCTCATCAAAGTAAAGAAATACGACATGGTAACGTTATGCGAGTTTAATTAATAACTTTTGTCTCTCCCTTTGTCGAATCTGTATTATTTAATACCATGGCAGGAAATGGTCAGTTTGAAACTTATTTTGACAACCATCACACTGCCCATTAGTCTAGCCCAAAACATTTGTCACCTCCTTACTGGAACAATGAAAACAACTTTTTTTTTTAATTGGGGGAAAAAAACAGCTATCAAAACAATCCCAGTTCAAATAGGAGGACTGTAAAATGACTTTCGTACTATACAAGACATGCCAGGCCAGAAGCTAGTGATGCCAAATGGGGAACAAAATATCCCAAAATTGGGTGGCGGCATGCGCGGGGTTGCAGGCTGATTGCCGTCAGGTCCGGTGATAAAATCTGTCTCATA
>JAKGUB010000557.1:2492500-2662500 GCA_026261675.1 Hippocampus mohnikei | reverse complement strand
CATTGCGTCTTCATGGGCATATGGGAGAATGGAAATTCACACACGAAATTGTTCTGCTTGCCTTGCTTGTCAGTATGATTGGCTTGTCTTGGCAGCATTCATGAGTACCCATGACATTGAGATAAGGACAACACTGGTCTGATACCGATTACCTGGTGTCGCTACTCGCTCATCCTGGGTATCGCGCTTCCAATGAGCTGCTTTTACATTTCTGTCTCGCGATCAATCTTGTATCCTATAAGAGTAATGGGA
Organism: Hippocampus mohnikei; assembly: GCA_026261675.1. Classification (NCBI taxonomy): domain Eukaryota; kingdom Metazoa; phylum Chordata; class Actinopteri; order Syngnathiformes; family Syngnathidae; genus Hippocampus; species Hippocampus mohnikei. The sequence continues at coordinate 2,662,248 of JAKGUB010000557.1, read as the reverse complement.
TTGCACGTAAAGCGGCTGACTGCGGTATAATATAATTTAAACTTCCATTTTTTGATAAAGTCCCAAGTTACAGTGGTAAAAATATGTGAAGTCAAACCCCATTACATTGAAAGAAAGTCATATGAGTCAAGTCATTCAGTCTTTCTCAGTCACAACCTATTTGCGTTCACACGAGCCGCTGAGCACAGCAATTGCATCTTGTAGTTATGAAACAATATCTAAATGGATGGATGATGGAACACACGGCCGGCCAAAAATAAAAAAAGGTTTGATCCTCTAAAAAGCCGAAGAGGAAGCATCTGCGCGGCCTGCTGTTCCAACACAAACATGGACCCACCGCAAAAAAAAAAAAAAAAGCGCCGCGTGGAGGGAGAGGAGTCCAGAATAGTCACGTGTGTGCATGTGTGTGCGTGCGTGTGTGTGTGCGCATGCACGCACGATGATGAAAGTGTGACAGCACAAAGCTATGCCACCAAAGAAGAAGAATAGAGAGACATTGCTGCAGTGCATACCGTACATGACATATACATTCAGTGGTTATTAAACTCTACACAGCCTTGTTCAAAAGACAGGTTTTGGTGCTATAACAGAAATGAGACCATGACAAATCATTTCGACGGTTGTTATTCCACCAGTGATGTGACCGATGACCTGCATAACTCAACTGGAAAAAGACATCTTTTTGAGGAGGGGAAGTAAAAATAAACAACTGAGCTAAGTGTGCGCAGCCTCATATAATTGAGGATGTGGCTCTGTTCACAATGAATCAATCACATCCAAGAACTAGAATATCGCAACTTTATTTGGGGTTCATTAGACACATTTGAAATGGTGGCAGGTGTGCGCTCACCCCCATTTAACCTGTTTGAATTACGATCTAGTCCCAAAACTAAGTTGTAGCCCCAAGAGAAGGTACTAGACCAGAGAGGAAGTTCTAGTCCTGATATAAGGTACTAGTCCCCTGTCAATATTCTCGTCCAATGATGATGGGGTCGAGTCGTGACAGAAGTTGTCCCCAGAGATGCATTAAATTTGAATGTGAAATTAACTTGCCTCGTGGATCTGGAAGTGATACTGATCTTCGCTAGTGACGTGTGCCCGGCTCATCTAAAGGCTGCTTTGAAGGAGTGCATGTTTTTGCATTCGCTTTTTAATAAATTCAATACAAGCAATTTAATCAGAATACGGTGACATAACTGAGAGAGGACCAGGTTGCTAAGCAACGCAATGCATGCGTGGCGCATCCCCCCCCCCCAAAAAAAATGGCAATCATCCATTTTCTCACCAAATGAATATGATACAATGTCAACGTTTGGAAGTCATTGTGTTGTAGTAGTGACTCATACACAGCCGTTGGGAAGTCGATGAGCGTATGTGGGCCAACGGTCACCGCAGGTTCGAGTGGTTTTATTCCTGAGGAAAGGTACTAGTACATCGAAAAAAAGGTTCTAGTCTTGACAGAGAGTTCCAGTCCCAAGAACAGGTTCTAGTACAGACAGAAAATAATAGGTCTCAGAGAAAGGTATGAGTCCCAAGAAGAGCGTCTACTGCCCAGGAGTTGGTTGTAGTCATAAATTAAGGTTCTTTTCCCAAGTAAAGGTTCTAGTCCATAAAAAAAGTTCTTACTCGAAAATTGGTATGTATTTTTCGAATGGTTGTATTTATTTATTTACCGTATTTTAACGACCATTCGGCGCACCGTGTTGTAGGGCGCAGTCTCAGTAACGGGTGCTATTTCTGTATTTTACACATACACAAAACGCACTGTATTATTGGGCGCAGCCAGGGGTGGTAAAACATACGCCAGTTTAAACATACGCCAGTTTAAACATACGGCATGCATGCACGCACGCTAAAAACACGTTAGCTTGAAGCATAGCGTAGCATGCTAAGACATGCTAAAAACACGTTTTTAAAAAGGCAACGGAAGCAAAACTGAGATCGGTTGTACTTTATTTCGACATCTTACAATGTACTCGTTTTTCGATCAATCATCACCCAGAAATCCATCAAAGTCCTCATATTCTGTATCCGAATTGAACAATTGTGCAAGTACCGGTAGTCCATAAAAAACGCCGGGTTCCCTCTCATTACTCTCATTGCCATGTGGCACGCCCACCCTTCACTGATTGGCCGGCTGCTTTCCCGCAAGGCTGGCTTCTCTCACGTCCTCACTCACGGCCACTTACACGCCCACCCTTCACTGATTGGCGGCTGCTTTCCCAAGACGCCTGGTCACACTCGCGGGCCACTTACACGCCTACCCTTCACTGATTGGCTGGCTGCTTTCCCCGCATGCCTGTTCACGCCCACTTCCGCCTTTTCTCTATATAAACAGTGTGTCGGCTCTCAGTCAGGATTTGAAACTTGGCTCATACACTAGACGCTACGCATTATAAGGTGTCCTGTCCACTTTTGAGAAAATTTAAGACTTTTAATGGCGCCTTATGGTCGTGAAAATACGGTATGTTTATTTATTTTTACAGCAACCTGTGTAACAATGTCCATATTATAAATATGCAACATTAATACTCTACATATCTTTGTACCATACGTATAACATTAGCAGTGAAATTATTTTGATATTAAGTTATCTAGCAAGTGAACTTGTAATAATGGAGATACTGTAGCAGAATAGTTAGCGTCAACCTTTCTAAGCGACACAAAAAAAAAATAAAAATAAAAATAACATGATTGGTCGTATGTTTTGGAAAGACCCGTGTGGGGTAGCACCTGTGTTGGGGTTACACAAAGTTAAGTGTGCGTGTGTGTGTGTGTGTGTGTGTGTGTGTGTGTGTGTGTGTGTGTGTGTGTGTGTGTGTGTGTGTGTGTGTGTACGAGGGCATAGGCGAGCCTCGCCTTTAAGGGCATATTTGTCCTCGCCCCTTAATCAGACGAATGAAAGCTTGGTATTCTCTGCAGAGCTGGGAATTCAGGGATGGCATATTTACCAAACACACCCACGCTCAAGTGACCTGTGTGTGTGTGTGTGTGTGTGTGTGTGTGTGTGTGTGTGTGTGTAACGTCAAGGTGTGTAAAAGTCCACCTGTGTGATGTGCACCAGTGAAATGTGCTTTTCTTCCCCTCCCCCGCGCCCCTTTCACGAGAAGCAAAGTGCACGCCGACAAACACAGGGAATGGTGGCCTGCATGCGACGATTGAACACGACATCCAGTACAAATGACATGCCCATTACCTCCGCCAAGGCCCCAAGTGTTGCTTTTAATCACGGTTAGCAAACAGAAAAAAAAAAACACTTATCCAATTGCCACAAAACTTACAGATACCATAACAAAGATCAGGCTGTAAATGTTTATTCAACGGTAGCTTGACTTATGAGCTTAATTCATTCCGTGACCAAGCTCATAACACAAATTACTTGTATATCAAAGCAAATTTTCACTACACAAATGAAATGAAAGCATGCTCCGTGTGAGTGTTTTCATTTTGTATTATACTCTACAAATGCTCTCTGCTGGCCTCCAAATGTCCCCAAATCAGACTTTGGTGCCCATACGCTCACTGAATGCCAAAACCCACCAAGTTAGCACAGACTTTTAGCGAGTGGCCGTGAAAAGCTCCAGTCGACACAGAAGCTCGGAATAAAACAAAAACGAGAGACAAAAGGCTCGTTAAAGAGTGGAGGTGCGAACGGCTTCTTTCCTCACACTCTTTGTCGAGGCGTTGAATGCGTCTTTCTTCGGGGAAGGGGATTGTGACACGTGAGGCTATTGAAACCTAGATCATATGAGCGTCGTCTCAGGCAGCAAAAACATTTGTCTCGAAGTTGAAAACTGAAACGATAATGAAACAATGTGTGCGCTTTTAACAAATCCCCACCAAAGTGATAACATGTAGAACGCTCGGGGCGGAGTCATATGACTCACATATTTCCTTGTAGACGTAAATCATCTTTCCACATTGACAATGGCCACTATACCACCAGCCCTAATTATGAAAATAATATTTGTAATGTACTTTACAAAAGGAAAAAAAAAGAACTCTACAGTAGTGTAATTTATATAATGATACGGTAATACCATACAAAAATACAATGTAAAGAAGGAAACTATTTGTGCATCAATATTCCATGCAAATCATTCAATAGGCATCGTATGTCTGGTGTCAAACAGACTTAATACACCTGAATTTGTTGATGAAACACAGAAGCTCAGATATGGTGTTTCCCATTAAGTGTTCACATTAGCTATCAACTGGGAGTGACATTAAACACAATTCAAAGCAAACACTATTCTGAAAATTACTGCAGCATTTGTGTCATTTCTTTGAATTTGAAGTTAAAAAAAACCCCCAAACAAATAAGTATTGTTTCAAAGGAAAAAAATTGCGTGTTGTGTAAATGTCCTCTTTACAACCGTGCATTCCTCTAAAGCTGTTTATCTTTCATTGTAGTCGTTGCCCTATGGTACAATTAAATGCCTACACAGCTACTGTTTGTCAAAGGGAGTCTGAGATGTTTATAGATGCATTTTTTTGGAGCTGATAAGAATCTTTACAGTGACAAATACAAGGTTGCAAATCACAAGAAGGCGAGTAACCGACGAACAGGTGTGAAGAGGAAACTGTTTGTCTCCCCGTGTGGGTGGTTGCACCGCATTGTACAGGTGTGTGTCATTATAAAAGATTACTTTTAACAACCCTCCTGTTATGTTGCAGCTCTAACTGACCAACTTTAAATCTGGAGAGAACTTACTTAAAAAATAGATGGCCATGCTCTTTTCTCCTTTTCATATGTCCATTAGCTTTAGGATATTAGCATTCATGGATCTTTAGTCGGTTGTGTCTGTTGACTTTGATCTGAGTCGACGGTGTGAAATAAATCCTGTAGGTGTTTCCCCCCCCAACCACAAACGCAAAACAACTGCAGCTAAGCACCATCACACCTTTCCTTTGGGGGTTGCTGCTGACAACACGCCGAATACAGTATCAAATGTCACCTCTGTTTGGAGAAAGAGGAGCCTGTGGCCATTTTTATACAAAGTTAGCACTAAGGAGGAAGACACGTGAGTTTACCGAGCCGACCAACCACTGCTCTGACAAAAAATTCCTCCCCCATGTGTTTGCAAAAAAATTAGCCCTTCACACAGCAGTTTTATCAATAACATGAGAGATGGAAATGTCTAAAGGGCCCATGCCTGAAACTGAACAGGAAGTCGGCCATTTTGGTTTAAATCAGCCATTCCTCATTTGCCCCCATAGGCACAAAATTGAACATGAAGTAAACCAATTTGGTTTGAACAAGCCTTTTATCATTCGGTTAATTGCCCTGGTAAGTCTATATAGATATAGATATAGATACAGTCGTTTTTGAACGTCTCGGTTCTCGACCAATTCGGTTTTCGACCAAAAATTTCGATTTTTTTTTATGCCTCGGATGACGAACAAATTTCGGTTCTCAAACAAACTGAGTGCACTTGAATTCACCATTTGACTCCTCTCGCCTTCCTTACATGAGGAAGTGACGCTTCCTCGGGTAGACGAGGAAGTGACGCTTCCTCTTGTTGCTTTCCATTGTGAGCTGACGTGTTCAGTAAACATATTTATTTTAAAAAGAGCGTGGTTTCGGTTTTCGAACAATTTCGGTTTTTGAACAGCCTTCTGGAACGGATTATGGACGAAAACCGAGGTTTGACTGTATATACAGTATATATATATATCAGTCACGAACATCAGCTTCTCTGATCAACATATAACAAGATGCACAAAAAGACTCATGGACCCATGTTTGACATTGAACAAGTATTTGGCTGTTTTGCATTGAATTAGCCATTTCTCAGTCCATAGCAAGCAATGTAAAGTTGGAAAAAAAATAGCACCGGTCACTAGATTCCCCAATCAACGTGAAATTTTTTACATTTTTTTTAAGATGTGGCTTTAATCACAGTGTCAAAACTATTACAATTACTCTGCCAAATAGACGAATTAAATCCATCTTAATAAATCAACTGACGTATACATCAATCTCTGCGTGTCACACGGCTATAGTACGGCCGAGCTGATTAACGACGTGTTGCATGTAAACAGCCGATTGGAAAAGTTCACGTCATATGTAAACCTGGTTAATGTGATCTATGGCAGCTGCTATGTCAAAAATAAAACAGAAAGGTGAGACTCATCAGCCGTAGCTTGTTTTGGAACGTCCGTGGGGCTTCATTGATGGCAAATCACCCATACCACAGATGAGACACCAGGCAATACAACCCCTATGTCAAACACAACACTCAGTAGCGGGGTGGGGGGTGGGGCGTGGGGTGTGGGGAATTGGTTTATCACTGCATACCTCCTCCAGGTGTACGGCCGCCTTGGCCTTCTTTAAGCAGGACATGAGAAGGACCCACTGATAACCTCTGTTTTGCTCGATTTACTACAGATGTCCTGAACCTGACTTATGACCACAGAATGAGGTTGAAGGGAAATATTTTCAAAATTAACCCAGGTAAATGCAGGTCCTGGTAGAGATATGCTGGTCATTCACATAAGGGGTGTTCACACGGCACACATTTGCTCCGGCGCTGCACCGATGTATTTTGTTGCGATATATTTTACACCGCAGCAAATTTTGTGGAGCGTTCACACGTACAAAGCCGCTGAGCGTGTCAGCACCGACACAGCATCGGTGCAGCTCCAGTTGCGTTCACACGGCAGTTTCTGCAGCGGAGCAAAACGACAGAAAACAAATGAGCTGTCGTGTTGGTTCTTTTTAAAACGTATACACAACTCAAGCAACTACTGTACAGGCACGTCCTTCTCCTTCTCGGTCTCCGTGCCTTTTGCTCGAGAGTGACCGCCCCCGAAAACGTGAATCAACGATGACTTCAATGACACTCAGAAAAGCAAACATGTAATGCGCCAAACAGAAAAATCAAGAGAGGAAATCACAAAATAAATTCTATGGGGGCGGGGGGTTGTGAACACACAACAAAGGAACAAACTACACCAACAACTCCGAGACAGTCCAGTCTCCGACAAAAGGAAAGATGACGTTTGGGGACTATCCCCTCACCCCCTTCTAGTTGAGATGGTATAACCCAAGAGGTGCCGCTTGCTACTGTTACCAGCCTTGTCTTGTGTCGTTATTAAACAAACAAATGACGGAAGTCCGACAGAGCACGAAAGCAACGCATTCTCGCCGTACGTAATCAACTCTTCTCATGCGTAGCAAGGCTACTCCCCCCTTGCAAACGAGCATTTGCTCCGGAGTAAATTGTAGCGTTCACACGTGCAAATTTACACCGGTGCTGCCCCGCAAACGAGCATTTGCTCTGGAGCAAATTTTTAAACCACCTCCCTGAGGTGGATCAAATTTGATCCGGTGTAAGCTGCTTTCCGGCGCTACGCCGGAGCAAATTTGCATGTGAGAGCGCTCTACTGGCGCAGTACCGGTGTAGCACCGGAGCAAATCTTGCCGTGTGAACACCCCTATAGTAAGGTGAAAAAGAAAAATCAACAGCAAGACGAAAGAGACCTGGATAAACACAAGCTCAATTCGATCTGCCGCTATAATTCCCCAAAAATCAACAGGATCACTAAATACCTCAGAAAAACAATTATTTTCTGCTACAAGGTATTTGTCGGTACTTGTGCTATCTGTAACATAATGGTCGGCTAATGGTAACTCTGATTAACCAAAGTGCTGACATTGGGCTACTGGAACAAGGTACACCATTTCTTGTTTGGTCTGCCTTGACTTTTTATCAGAACATGTCTCCGGACAGTATAGACTAGAACAGTGGAGCATCATCCAGTCGGACTTAGTAGTTGTTGCGATTCTGCGAATGGGAGTCACGTGGCATGCAAGGAGACCAGTCTATCGCACAATGGAGCATTTGTGAAACATTCAGTCGCGGTCAGCCACCAGATCATGAGGGTGCCTCGCAACATTCTGGAAAGGCACAAGGACACTTTAATGGAAAGCATACCACAGATGACGACTGGGAAACCGAAACCTATATACATAGATATCGCCTTGAGGCCGGTGCTGTAACACATGTATGTCAGCAAGGCCATCATTTTGGATGTGGTGCAATCCGCTTTGTACACTTGCCGCTCAATGGACTAAACTTAATAAAGTAACAACTTCTAAAGTGCACAAATCTAATTCCCTGTTGTACACTTATTAACACACACACACACACACACACACACACACACACACACACACACACACACACACACACACACACACACACACACACACACACACACACACAAACTGCATTTGTGGAACAGACTGGCACCAAAACAACATCATTCATTTCTAATGTGAAGATCTAAAACTATTGGGCGATCCGCACTTATAGATACACACATGGTCTCAAGAGAGAGTTCTCCACCAAAGACAAGGGTTTAGTCCAAGGGAAGGTACTAGTCCAGAGAAAGGATCGCCTTCTGAGAGAATGTCTCATCCAGAGAATGTTGTAGTACAGAGAGAAGGTTATCAACCAGAGAGATAGCTAGTCTTGAGAGAGGGTTTTAGCCCTGAGAAAGTTTGTCTTAAAAGAAGGTAATGGTCCCCAGAGTAGGCTGTAATTCTGAGAGATGGCTATAGTCCCAAGAGAAAAGTGTATTCCCAAGCTACTAGTCCTGAGAGAAAGAACCATTCCCAAGAGAAGGTACATGTCCCAAATGAAGTTTGTGGTCATGAGATAGGGTTGTCATCAGAACATAAAGTACTTGTACCAAGAAAAGGTTTGAGGCCTCAGAATAAGGTTAGCATCCAAAGAAAAGATTTAAGATGTGAGATGGTCCAAGGTCAGAGAGAAGGTTCAAGTCCAGTAACATGGCTGTATTTCTGAGAGAAGGTCATTCATTGTTCAAAGAGGTTTCAGTCACGAGAGAAGGTACAGGACCCAAAAGAGTGCAGAGAGACAGTTGCAGTCCAAGCAGTAGGTTATAGTTCCGTTAGAAGGTTGTAGTCCAGAGATGGGCAATTCCGATCCGCGAGGGCTGGTATCCTGGATGTTTTATATGACTCACTGCTCAAACACACCCGATTCAAATGATCAGGTTTATGATCCAGCTTCTGCAGAGATTGGTGATCATTTCTAGTCATTTCTAAAAATTTCCAGAATCCCGGCCATCGAGGACCGGAATTGCCCAATCCTTCTGTAGTCTCAAAGAGCGTTTTAGTCTTGAGAAAAAGTTCCAATCCGAGGTAAAGTTTTAGTCTGCAGATAACGTACCAATCCCAAAATGAGTTACAGGCAGGGCAGGGACTGTCTACTATGTAAGATATGGTTCTAGTCCCAAGTGAAGGATTTGGTCCCAAGAGAAGGTACTAGTTCTGACAGACGGTACTAGTCCTAAGAGAAGGTACTGGTTCCAAGAGATCTTGTCCCGAGATCAAGTTCTCATCATTTGCTGCTGATTCTCAAGTGGAAACTGATGTAAACAAACTCACCTCAGCTCCAGAGTACTTGTCCGTGCAAGTCACAAGGTCATCCAGAGACACATTTTGGGCCACGGGCATGTTCACAAACTGGAGGCGAAATATTTCCCGTCGAGTCGGAGCATCCGGGAGAGGAACGTAGACGATTCGGTCGAGGCGACCTGGTCGCATTAGAGCCTAAGAGATGGAAAGAGGACATGGGGAATAAATGTCTATCTATCTTTGAGGGCTGACTAAATCATTTCATGGAATTCTTTGAAAATTCTGCTCCCAGAGGCAGCTTCACGGAGTAATATGAAATTCGGTATACAGCTAAAAGACCCACAAAAAATGTCTCAAGAAGATGTACCCGAAAATACACAGGCCCATTTTGGTTTGAAGCTGACATTTCAGGGTCATTTTGCTCCCAAGATTTGGACCATGTATACTCTACAGACTGCTGACGCAAAAAATAAATTAAAAAATGTCTTTGTCATGTGACAGGATCATGGCACAAAGCACGCATTTCAATCCAAGTCTGATATTTAAGTTTCAAGTTCCCATTTTAGCCTGTTCTCAGCCATTTCCGGAAACCAATCTCGATGCTGAAACACACAATTCTGATAAAAAGTTCATGTGCTCCAGTCGGTTGGTTTCAATGGACTCAAGAGTTAAATATTGTCCGTGTGTGGGCAGTAGTGTGTCTGTCAGGGGATAATTACAGTTCCTGTATGTTTTGTTTTTGTCTTTGCAGGAGGCATCTCCTATTCAAGAGACAGTGTTTGGTATGGTAGGAAATGTACATTCTGCTATGGAATGAACAATGAACCATAATCCTGAGATGGAGTGAGCATGGTTGTCCACTCTAATAATTACACATTCTGGAGTTTTGAAAAATCAGACCTCCATCTACTGAATGAGAATAGGGGCCAGTATATCCAGACTCAAGAATGAACTACACTCCTGAGCTGAAGTGAACTAGTTAGTCCACTTGAGTGGCCGCCAAGTCGGCATTACCTGACCGAGGCTCCACTTCCAATAGATCACTTCTGTGTGACCCCAAAACAGTTACTAAGTATCCAAAATCTCCGGCTGTCTCCCTTGTCAGACGTCGTTAAGTGGCAGGCGCCTCTCCAACAGAGACAAGCAGACAGACAGACAAGTGTGCCCGTCTCCAAGAGCTCCACTCAACCATGCAAAGCAAAGCCTGGGCTTAAAAATAACACAACAAAAAGTAATAAGAAAGGAATATAGTAAAAATCCCAACAAGATATAATACCTAAATATATTTAAGGAAATAATATGCTTTAAGCAAGTGACATTACAAAACAAACAGCCTGATATGAAGAAGTATCTTGGCAGACAAGAGCAGGCATACAGTACTGTATTTTGTTTTGATATATTAAATCTTGGTTAGGTTTTAGTTTCTGCAATGAGACAAGTATGCCGCCTCCTAATCCGCAAGATGTCCAGAAATGGACGTGGAGAAAGGTTTTTGTCAAACATCTTGAACTGGAAGTGGTATCCACAGGAAAATAGGCATCAATTGGCGCTGACAGTTTCATTGTTGTTCTTGTACCATGGAGCCCCTCGCTGAGGCCCAGACGGGCCGGCCCACCGAGGTGCTCCACTCCGCAAGACGGGAGACGTGAGACATGCGGGAGGTCGAATCAGGAGTGATCAGTGAGGCCAGACCAGGAATTCTTTTTTTTTTTTTTTTGTTCTCTTGCTGACACGCTTCATCGACACACACAGTTTTTGTACAACTCAAGTTCATCTTTGACACAAATAAGCATGAGTAAGTTCTAACTTTGTAAGTTCTTAAAAAAAGAAAGTACACGCATTAGTGAGTTGTAAGTTTGTGAACAAGAATGTTCTTAAGATCAGAATCTGTGAGTACGTTTCGACGTAAAATCGCTTGTTCCTAAGTCAGTTGCTAAGGGGGTTTGGAAGTTTGCCACACTAAGTTTGTAAATAAGTATGTTATTATTTATGTTAGATACATTTGTAAGTTCATGAGTAAATACTCTTAGTTCCTAAAAAAACAGTATGCCCGTAAATAAGTTCCCAAGTTAATAAGGCGGTTGCAAAGCAAGTTCCTACGATCTGAGAAATTAGGAAGTAAGCAAAGATGTCATGAAAGTAGGAAGGAAAGAAAGTAGGAGGTAGAGACAGACTGACAAGCGACTGGATGGTTGCTTGAAAATAGCTCTGAATCTTCATCCATTACCACTTTTTGCGCAATGTCCATTGTTGAAATGTCAATGCTAAGTCAATTTTGTGTGTGAGTTATTCTTTGAAGCATTACAATTAAATAGAGTTGAAACACTAGTGGGGGTTATAATAAAATGTTATTAACAGCTCCTGATAAGAATCAGAGTTTCGAGAATGCTCATGGCCTCACCATCTGAAGTAACAAGAGTTTAGAAAGTAACAAACACTGCGACTGTACGTCCTCAATGACCATTTTTTTTAAATATTGTCCTCTGACACCTCTACCTTATTAGGAAGCACGATGGAAATGTTTGATTCTTTTAAGTTGCAAGAACAGATGTATTTGTAGTTGGCAAAATGAAAAGTGATCGGTTATTGTAGCGATATGGAGAAGCAGGATGCTATCAGTTATCATATCGGGGACAACACTGCGTCCTTAATATGTATCCTGTCAAGTTTGACTCCAAGTCCAAAAATGTTCTGAAAAAGACCAATCTTCTCGAACATCAGACTCGGTTGTGCACCTTGAAATTCCCCCTGCGTGCAAAGCATGCAGGACGCAATCGCCCGCCTTTTGTCTACGGTTTCCTCATTCTCCCTCTGGAGAAGCAATTTCCATTTCACAGGGCGTGATGGACACTTTTCCAGCCTTTTATTTGCTCTTTTTCCTGTGTTTGCACGCGGAACACGAGAGGCTGGAAAACAAGCAGTTCGCCTCGGGGAAGCGCAGCGTGGCCCGGCGTTGACAAAAGGAGCAGCAGATCACCAGAGGAAATCTTCTTGTTTTTCAGGTCTTGGGATTCTTGCACTGCTGGCTCCGGTTGTCAGAGACCATCCACAGCAGTACAGAAAATAGAATGTATCATCGTGGATAGAACATAGTTATTGATCGAGAGTTGGACAAGTTGGACAACCTTACAATGGCAATTTCAAAACATAAACTAACGTGCAAAACTGCCAAGGCCGAACAATAATTCAAGTTGTTGAAATTTAGTCCTCCCTTTTAGCTTGGCTGTTACAGTTGTGAGGCGAGTGTTGGCATCCACCAAGCCCAAGCAATCAAGACAAGGTCAGATTAACATAACTAACTGCTGAGTTGGGTCAGTGGAGTTCTTGCCCAATATTTATGAAAACATGTCTGTCAGCGAACTATTATGAATTGTTGTTTTTTGTTTTTTGCATTACAACCACACCTACACAGAGTTCTATGCCTATGACTTAGTAGCTAGGTTGAGGGAAGATTCAAATTTTTAAAATCGACAGAAGCACTATGCTGACAAAGCCAAAAGGTAAACAGAGCTGCACTGAGTTTGACCGGATGCACGCTTTCATATAAGCCGAGATTCAAGGCCAGGACTCTGAACTGTGAGCAAGACGTGCTTACCGCAAACAATATTCGCACCATAAAACGCTGGCCAAACACAAACTCTTTGTGGACGGCAACAACAACTCCACCAAGTCTAATTTGTCACGGCTCTTTGTGTGCGGGAGGTGAGGTCGGGGGCATTTCAGGATGGTGACCAGCCGGGGGCACTTCCTGAGTCGCGCTCCCTGGCATGACTGTCGGCGCAAACCCGCTAACTTCATGTTGGCAGATGCTCCCAGATGGAGCGAGAAACAATTGCACAATTCACTGATAGGACTTTGCTCATGAGAGAAATTAATGAGTTGTGGCATGAAAATATTTTTAAGTAGAGCAATCTAAATAACAGTAGTATAATGTATTTATTTGTTTGTGGAAAGTCAGCCTGCTAATGTTGATCGGGTAAGTTGAATTTATGCGACGGCAATGATATCATAACAGCGCACCTGAGTAGGTGCGCTAAACGTGTGTTTAGCATGTCTTAGCATGCTACGCTATGCTTCAAGCTAACGTGTTTTTAGCGTGCGTGCATGCATGCCGTATGTTTAAACTGGCGTATGTTTTACCACGCTTGGCTGCGCCCAATAATACAGTGCGTTTTGTGTATGTGGAAAATACAGAAATAGCACCCGTTACTGAGACTGCGCCCTACCACACGGTGCGCCGAATGGTCGTGAAAATACGGTAATATATTCACATCAGTGGACTCAGCAGGACCTCGCCGGGTTCCCAATAGCAAACCATCCCAGAGAAGCTCTGGGAGAAGCTTCCAGATGCCCAGCCTCCAAGGCTTCTGTGGCGCAGGCTGTCAACTTGCAGACTGTTAAACTCATCTGCCCTGGAGGGAGGAAGCGGCTTTCCAACCACTTCCCTTCACCTCCCTCCCAACCATCCATCCATCCAACACTTCCTTTTCTCAAGAATCCGAAAGGAGGGGCAAAAGGGGGGTACCTCAAAGGAAAAAAAAAAACGGGTTTTTTTCGGTCCCCCAGATAGATCACTTGACAATGCTGATAACTGGCATGTCACTTTGGTCAGACAGCAATTCTCTGTTGTTCCCACAAATGCAAAGGAATCCGTTCACCATGTTGCAGATCTGACATGAAGGATGTCACACTACATGCTAGCTATCAGTAATGATAAAGGCCTCTGGCTCGAAAATGTGCTTCAATATGACAGGGGAAGCGTGGAGATGCCGCCCTAGAGGAAGTGCATCCCTGAATAAACTGGCACTCTGGAGATGGAGATCAAAATCTCTTTCTTGCTGCCTCAAATAGATGGCATTTTGGGGGCTTTCCCCTACTGTATAAACGACAGCAAAACTTGGGACGATGGGTGCCTTGGGACTGAGGAATTTTCCACATTTGGAGGTAATATCAGCGCAGGCACTGAAGCGGTTCGCCATCGGTGTATAGAAAGGTATTCAAAGGGATCAGTTTGTGTGAAAACCAACAGTCTTTGCATTACACCTGTTCAGTAAGTAAAGAGTCGACTTTATTCCTTTACATTAATATCTTAATCTTTAAGCATCATGTGTTCCAATTGGCCCATTTACAAATGACTTTCGCCTCGCTTGTTTCTGCCAAAATAATCTGCTCATGACAGTCAGGAGAGTCACTAAATGTCCGGCCAACAAGAGAGATGATAAATGGGGGCTCTTCTGTTACTGTTCTGATAGTAGCTCCAAAGGCGTGCTTGTGGAAATTCTCATACATCCAGGTCATTCCATTCTTAGGGCTTTCAATCGATCACAGCTGGACTGTTGTGTTTGTCTTAGAAGATGTTTCGCCTCTTAATTCGAGTAGGCTTCATCCGTTCATGCAACGAGGCTTGGTTAGGACCATCCCAGCCTAAGTTGGCGTGGAGAACCCAAACTATTTATGTTCCCAAGGCTGAAAACTGAATGACATCACGTGCCATTTACACAGAACAGCGACATTGAGAAACATGACATGGCAGACTACCGGCGCCTTTGAAAGGCAGTCTAAATGGAGTTTCTCTGAGGGTAGACCATGATGCCAGGACCATGGTAACACACCCTCAGTTACTGTATACGTGTTTTCAAATAGACGCCCACGCTATTTGAGTGTATTCCTCCTCTATGGAGCATTGTACATCATAAAACCTGGGCCATGGTATGCAAGTCATATATTATGTTACCTTCTAAACACTGGGCACCTTGCAGGCATGACATAACCACCATGTACTCCCTGAAATAGCAATGCAAAAGTTGGCTATTTTTGAGAAGAAACAACAGGGTGGGGGTTTTTTTTCCGTTTTAAAAAAAGTGCTCAATCATGCACGGTGGACAAATTAATGTCATGTGTCACAATCATATCAGAGTTTGCAATTGGCCCAAAGCTAAGGTAGTGGAATAAATAATTCATGTGTTTTATTAGCATGCCACTGGAAATATGTATAGCATGGACACACTTTTTAAAAATTATACAACATAATCTCTGGCAAAATGTTCAGCGGACCCCAGTTTGAGCGCTGCTTTAGGAAACACTGCACATGTTTACAGTTGCTGGCTTGCCCGTAGAGACACGAGTGGACTTCCACACCTAAAGAGATTCGCCGTATGCGATTTCCTAACCTGTCCGCCTGCAATCCTCACAGGCCTCGATGAGTCACACCAGCTGAGAGAAGGGCCACCCGAAATTCTTGCAATGGGAACTGACCAGTACCGTACACCGAAAGATAATCTGTTCATAACAGTCAAGAAAGTAACTAAATTAAAAGCAGCGCTTCGATTCAGTAGCACCTAGACCAGGGGTGGGCAAACTTTTTGGCTCGGGGGCCACATTGATTTCTAAATTTGACAGGTGGGCCGTGTCAGGACAAGATACGGTACATATAAAAAAAATTATATGTTGACAGTACATACCAAACATCAACAGAACAAAAGCATAAAAGTATTACCATACTTTTTTTAATGTGAACGGTGAAACAACTATGGTATATGTCCTGTATGAAGGTTCAAGTATGTGAGCAACATACATGTGTGACAACACAAGCAACAAAGTGCAACAATATGTTGGCCAAAAACTGCAGCAAGCAGTACAAGTATATGACAAAATATAACAAAGTTAGGACTATTTGCTCCAAAATGAGACGTGTAATTGTCTCTGACTTGACCTCCCCTCAATCACCACACATGACAGCGTTGCTCAGCTGATGTCGCGTAGCGAACTTTTGAAGCCAGACACGGGACGCTTCGAAGACTTCATGCTCATAGTTAGCGCTCTGCGACTCGCTTCCTCTCTTTCAAGTTTTTAGCACGATAGCAGTCAAACCATTCAAGGAAACGTTTATCTACTCGACTGTCCGTCGAGCCGCAAGCAATTTGTTTCTGTATGGTTTGTGCATAAGAAAGACACCGGACATCAGAGTGTTGTTTATGTGCCGCTGTATTCAATACTGCCCCGTACAAACAAGCGCACGCCCTTCCCTGTGCTGCTGGGGCAAACCATTCCAAAAGAGGGGTGTTCACTCCCCGTAACACAATTCACTTTGGGCATGGAAATAGCCAGAATCGGACTGAGCACAAATCACTTTCTCGTTTTTCAAAGTCTTGTAGATTTGAGTCTTGCAGACTCCAAGCGTCTCCTGAATGTTTCGTATTTTGTAACCCGCTTCGTTTAATCAGATACACTTCACTTTCTCTACCGTGGCCATTACTCTTCCTCTTCGTTTAGATGCCATGATCGACAGGACGTGAAAATGTTCGCAATTGCAGTAAAACTCACTGCAACAAAGAGTCACTTGCATGTCGCTGTTTTGGATCCAATGATAGAAAATAGCGGCGCGGACACACTTATTCCGTCGTATCGAGCGGGAGTTGCTTGAGTTGGCGCTACTGCTGGCTTCCGTATCGTCTCCCCCTCCCTCCCTGTGCTCTGCAACTTCAAGTAACTGCGCCATCTGGCGTTGAAATGCCTGTCATTACAAGTCCAAATGAAATGAATGCAATCATTTATATCGAACCTTAATTGTGTTGTGCACCAACCTTCGGCGGGCCGGATTAAAAAGCCCAACGGGCCGGATCCGGCCCGCGGGCCGTAGTTTGCCCATCTCTGACCTAGACTGTGAGTTTTTCACATCTGCATTGCACCTGGCATCATTTAAAATCCTTAAAAGAGCTCTCTTTATACTATGGTTCACCCTAAAACCAGATTGATATTTCTCTAAAATATTATTTGTCTTTAAAAAATGGTTTAGTTGGAGAAAAAGTGTTTCTCTAAAATCTTACTTAAAAATGGTACGTCTGTTATTATTAAAAACGCTGGGGTCCAAACTGCTCTTCTTCGGAAGGGGCCTCACCACCGGCGGTTTGAAGGCGGCGGGGAATACACTCTTCTGAAGAAAGCAATTGACTATCCCAAAAAATGTTTTGTTTGTGTGTCTGTGTGGGGCAAAATCGAGATTACCACAACTCAACTCAACTGTATTTATAGAGCACTTTCAAACAGCCATCGCTGCATACAAAGTGCTGCACATGGAACAATTTAACATATACAACAAACAGTAAAGCAAATCGGTAATAAAGACGGTAGAAGAACCCAAAATGGCAGGAGCGTCGCCGACCATGTATTCAGACTTAAAAAGGCGATTGAAGCGCTCGATGCCGTAAGATAGCATCGGTAAAACGCCACTTAATCAGAACAACAGCCTGAAAGTTCTCAGCAAGGAAATGGAAAAGATTGCTCATTTAAAGCATAAGATAATTATATGACATAACTTCAAATGATGACATCATTTGGTGAGACTGGTCTGATGTGTCCAGCTAACAACCAGCTAAACTTCTGCTACCCTGCACACATGAAAGAAACGAAGCTTTGCCTGAAATGACTTTGACAGGACAAGATAATGACGCTAATGACGCGTGTGTTGAACTCTCCCTGAGGCACACCACCATTTGATCACATTCTACAAAATGGACAACTTGTACAGACATGCACCCATGTTCCGTTTCACACCTCAAATGGCTTTTCAGTGGTCCGTCAAGGAGCCTATCAACTGAAGCAAAACATGATTAGAGTCATGATCATAAAATCATTATCATGGAAGAAGGAAATGATGAGCGTGTGTTTGGAAGGTCACTCATTGTGAACGCACCCTAAATGCAGGGCGTTGCTTGCGCCGCAAGGGTGTGACGCGTATGTGATTTGGCCCTTCTTGAGCCTCTTTCAAGGTGTTTAATGACACCCACTTGGACTGACTGTAAAAGTAAACATACAGCAAGAAAAAAATACGCACACTGTATACTTAAATATAATACATTCTTTGTATCAATGTGACAACTGACTTGTTTCCACTTTTTTTCCATGTGGACATTTTCGTGTGATCACGTTGAGCAGGTCTGTTTGGCACTTGTCTCAGAAAAATTTGCTCTGGCTTTTTAAAAATACAACAATACAATCTCCTCTATCTCGTTTTCCATTTGATGATTTTCATGTAGGATTTCAATGTTTATGGCGCACATAAGTCATCTTTGATCGCTCAAAAAGTGTTGGTAGCTAGCCGCAATATTAATATTGACCTATCAGGACGAATTTTGAAGATTTTAGAGGACATCCAGAGGATGATGTTAAATCCACTTTGTACGTTGCCAGAGAACATGATGCATTGCCAAAATGTGAAACCTTGAATTGGGGGAATACACAAGAGAGCCATCTACCGGTATAAGCCAGCGATGGTGGTAGCCAAACCCACAACAGGCAGACAGGGGTTGCACTGCAGTGATGGCTTCATGGCACACAGTTGCTTTCTATGCTCTTTGCACTTGTCCCAAAACAACCGCACACCACTTCGCACAGGCTATTCCATTAAAAAAATGGAAGAAGTGTTTGTTTTTTGAAGCCTTTTCATGTCATAACGTCCTTAATTCTTAACATATTGACGAAATTGAAATACCGCATTGTTCCTTTAATCCAGGTCTTTCCAGTGGCATCGGTCTTGCTGGGAAAAAAAATCGATGAATTTTGTTGTCACGTCTCCATATTTTGTGTTAGAAACAGCACCAATGCTAATGCTAGTAGCTAATGTAAAATCCCACTGACAGGTTAACAGAAAATTAGCATTGAGTTCCAGGAGTGATATTTCTTCAAATAAGAAATTTTCACACACAAACACTGCAGGAACAAATACTGACAGGTGATTTCACAATAGTCCTAGGTAGATATTCTTCCTAATCTGTGAAAAACGAATTGTATTAAGAAAGCTCAGTCGCAACTTTCTTCTTCTACTCTTCGTATCTTGCTTGCACTGGATGCATGCCCAGCACTACACCATCCGTACAAGGTCTCCTCTGCACGCACATTATTTTATAGTTTTTTTAAACTACAATTATTTTAATGTATTCTTATTTTACTTTGTTACTAATTTATCTTCTGGTTGTTGTTTCAAGTTACACTGTATTTAAAGTTGAGTTTTGGCAGTTGAATAATTACAAAGTTTAATCTTGATTTTGATATCAAAGTAAATGTGTGATTTTATTTTTTTCTGTAATCCCCCAGCCCAAGGTTTATGTCTTATTAGATTTTCCACTATTTTAATAAAATGGGGCTATTTTAATGCCCTTCATTGTTGTGAATCGAGGGCAAGGCATCTTTACATCTTTACACTCTATTTCATATACAAGGCAACTCAGTGCGCTTCAAATAAACAAAGACAACACCTAAAAGCATTTACAAGCACAACAGCTAACGACATTGAGAGGTAAAGCAGAGAAAACAAATTAGCTTAGCAAAATGACATACATCGACAACATTTAAACACATTAATAGTACATATCGGGTTGTTTTTCAAAGAGGTGTACACATCTAACACCTCTTGTACCATTTGTCGTACGTCAGTGTGTGTGACAGAGAGGTCAAGCCTATATAGACGCCACGTAAAAAGGGGCCGAAACAAAGGGTGAGCAGTGTTTTCAGGGACACCCTCCCTCCCTTTGTTTCCCCGCAATTAAGTCCCCGGATATGTCAAAACAACTGAAGCAATAAAAACGGCTGAGGAAAAAAAGGTAAGATTATTATTACAGGAGGGTGAAGAAAAGCAGAGGAAATGAGAGCGAGGCCATGTTGAAAAGTGGAATCTTTGGAGGCCATCATCATTTAAAAAAAAAAAAAAAAAAAAAGCAGCAAAGTGTCTGCCCATAAAACACATGTATGTTTGCTTTACAAAGAGCTGTTTCCTGAGAGCTGTCCACAGTTCTCTGCTTGGTTTACAAGGGAACTGGCCTTCAGTGTGAATGTCTCCCGGTTCCTGTGGGCACCCTGCACATTCCTAACTGGACTGGTGTGGACTCAACGCAAGGCTGTCTGGGCCAAGGCTACACAAAACGTGCATTCTTCATTAATTGAGCTCGAGCTAAGCCGCAAACCCTCAACGCAGGCCGGCCAATCACAGCTGCTAAATGGACAGGCACACCTTGGTCGGCTCCAAGGTAAGCAAACGGAATTGTGTTCTATGTGAAATAAGGTCAGCCCAAGAATCTCATCAAATGCGATATCGGTACGTTCAGCCTAAATGCTTAAGTTATGCTAACATTTTGCTAACGCTCTGCTTTTACAGTATCAAAAGTTCTGTCATATTTGTTGCATTAACGCAAAACTGTTATCCTCCTAAAATTGGCTAATAAACATTTTTTTCATTAAAAAAATATATATTTCAAATGATTAGTTGATTAAATATAGAGAATAAGGATAAAATAAAATGATTGTAAAATAAATAGAGGATGTACATGCACGGCTACCATTTAAAGAATTGTTTTCATAAAATGTGGTTAATTAATTCATTGTAAATAATACAAAAATGTACAATATTCTTAGCAAGCTCTTTGGTATTTTTAGTGTTGATTTGGTGAAGCTAAAATCCCGCTACGCTACAATCCCGATGGTAACCATCATTAGTCGGAAAATGTGTATGGTAGTGATAAGTGCAACTGATAAAGCATCACATAAAAACCAAAACAAAACTTAAGTATTTCTAATTGCGGTCTCTCTCTTGTGCACAGACACATACTGATGTATGCACGCACACATGCATATGCGCACACACACACACACACACACACACACACACACACACACACACACACACACACACACACACACACACACACACACACACACACACCAACATAAACAGCAGTGCTGCTGAGTGACACAACTGACTCGGCCGGATCCGTTTCCACTTCCGTGAAATCTAAACATTGGTTTTTGTTTACCCTCATCCTGAGCTGAGACCAGGACCCAGGGTGTGTGTGTGTGTGTGTGTGTGTGTGTGTGTGTGTGTGTGTGTGTGTGTGTGAGAGAGGAAAATGAAAACAAAAGATAAAAGATGAATCAAGATTTTTGAACATCTTACTACCACATGACATATTATACGAGCTGGACGCAAGATGTGCTGCATTTTCGCCTTGTGCTGCACCACAAAAAAGGCGTAGATACATGCAAGACTTGGGACTTCAGAGTTGGAGGAGGGACAGGACACACACACTAAAAAAGAAAAATTCCCCACCCAGCATGTGAAAACCTGTGTCAGATTTCCTCATAGACAAGGTCACCCTCTCTCTCTGTCGCCTCAGTGCCTCCACTCTGGTAACTCAAGCTGCTGCCGCAAAAAAAAAAAAAAAAAAAAAAAAAAAAAACTGTCGCAGCAGAGGATTTTAACCGTCACCCCCAAGTAGCACTTTGGAGCTGCGTGTGTTGCATCCAAACGAGCTCAGTCGATGTTTGCGCACGGTAATCCCTTCCATCTGCCTCCTTCACTTACTCAACTTCTTCTCCTTTCATAAAAATAAAACAACAGTTTTAAAGGTACCAGCCTATCATGCACTGTTGTGACAATTGCAACATCGTGATCACAGTCAAAACAAAACAAGCAAAACAAACACAAAAAAATGCTATTCATGTTTTATCCAAACATTTTTTTCAAAAGCATCAAAAGCAGCATATCATGCATGCACTTTCATGAAAATTCCAGCATCTCTAGCCAAGTAAAAGTAGTCCTATTCATGTCTCAGGTATCCCCATAAACTCTCAAGCATATCTCTTTTGCACATTTTGGTCAAAATGAATCCCGAGCAGGCTATCATACGCTGTCACGATGATTCCAACATGCTGCACAAGGTCAAAGGCCTCCTATTCATATCTTAGCCGAGCTCAAGTCAATTCCCAGGCATTTAAAAAAAATCATTTTTGGTCGAAATTATTCCCAATCATGTACTGTCCCGACTCTTCAAGCATGAGGCTCTAAACAAATTCAAAGTACGGGTACTTCTTAAGCAAGCTTGAAAGCTTCTCCTAACTACATTTCCTCACACATTTTTTAGTCAAAATCAGAGCCTGTCATACACCGTCATGCACTCATTCATCAGCAAACCTTTTATGCATGGAAAACACAGTATTTCCCTTTACAGTGAAGGTAAGAAATGTAGTCGGATGAGGTTTTGTTTTAACCGTAAAGGCTTCATCAACAGTCCGTGTGCTCATGTGCCAAATGCATTTAATCACCATTTTGCAGATGACACCAATATTTATTGCTGTTCATCCTCACTCACTCACTAAGGCTTTTACAAGCTGCTTTTAATGTTGTCTAGTCTTGTCTGAGGAGCTGGAAACTGGTTTTAAACCCAGAAAAGACAAAGCTCACCAACTTCTGAAACGCAAGTGAGTGACGTGAGTGACGTGAGTGAAGGGAATACCGCAAACCTTGACACTGACCAAGGAAGTCGAATAGAGCTGCTCTCTAAATATAAATATAAGTACATATAAGTCCGCGAGCCCGTAAATTGCTTGCCTCCGTAACATTTCTTCCATTTATTGACTATGGAGTATGTGCTGCATGTGGGTGCTTCTCAGTGGCGATTGCTTTGAGACTGCACGCGAAGCTCGGCTTCTTCTGAAAGCCCCGCCTGCCGAACGACGAGTAAAAAAAAGTGGTGAAATACCAACTGCTGTGTGGACATTTCACTGACTAACTATGCGCTGGAATGACTTCATCTTTTGTTCAGAATTAGCTTCTTATCGTCACAGGTGGGAACTGACACGACTTCCTTCTCATTCGTGGCCGCAGCGCCACGGCGCTTTTACACAGTCACTGAGCAATCTATTACTTCGTTAGATGTGGGTTGTTCCACTCATCGTCTCTGAGGTCCATGGGGCAGCAGGTTGGGTAGGACGCTCGGCTTCTGCACGCTGATTGGCTGGTCTGTCTTCTTCCCCTCAAGTGAATGACCAGCAGCCGCCACTGGTGCTTCTCGAAAATGTCTTTCAACATTGTTTATCAAAGCACCTTGATGTTTGTCACTGGTGATGGTCGTCTCACACATCATTGTAGACTGGTTTGGCTTCCTTAAGTTTATGTAGGTACATACACTTGCCGAACCTAATTAAAAAAAACAAAAAAAAAAAAACAAAACGCTACGCCTTCCGGTTCTGTGATATTCGTTATCGTTTTGTTCCCCGCGTCAAAAGTGAAGTGGGCAAGAAAGCTTTTATTTTTGCTGCCCCCACAGTCTGGAGCTCTTTACAGACTGAAGCGAAGCTCTCAGAACGTATTTGGTTGTATTCACACCAGAAAAAGCCTTTTGTTCTCCTTGTTGTTGCAAAAGCAGACTTTTTTTTTTTTTTTTTGCGGCGGTATGTATTTACACTGTTCTTTTTGCAAGTGAACTATATTCTGGAAACGCATTGACGCATGTGACGTTCAGGTCTCCCACTGGACAGAAATGACAAAATGACCCGGAAATAGACTCCCACACGATGGATTCTTGCTCGGCATATTTGTGCTCTTATGAGGGCTGCAAAATAAATGTAGGTGTCAAGAGCAGCTCATTCTAGGTAGGTTTCGCAACGCTATGTTTCTAAATATTGGAACAGTGTCGGTGAACGCGTGCAGTAACGCGCAAGAGCCTGTCGTGACCCACAACTTGCTGGCAGCCGAGTGGCAAAACAAAAGTCGAAGGATCAGGTATGCTCCACATTCACCACGGCCTAATATTTCCCCACAATGCCGGGCTACGGCGCCTCAATAGCCCGTATGTATGCTGCAATTGATGCGGATCGGCAGTGGTCTGTATTTAGACCTGAAGCGAACCGCATCGAGTCTATCTGTAAGCGTACCAAGACCACATCAAAAAGGGGGTCTCAGTCCGATTGTTTCATTTGGTCTGGACCGGCGTGTGATACATAGCCTGGTCCATCTCAAGTGGACCAAACAATGCTGGTGTGATTCCACTCTCACAGAACACTTGGGGCCTTTCAAGCCATGCTGATCATTCAGCGTTGGACCACTCAACAGGGCCTGTGTTTGTAATTTGTTATTTATGCTAAAACGTTTCTGCATTTTATTGCAAGACACGGACGGTGCAGTTGCAAAAATGTGTGTTTCGGCGTAATGTACGTTTTCATGTTTTTTCATGATGTGTGCTGCTGACCTCTTCGCCAGGTCACCTTTGAGAAAGAGATTTTGATATCAAAGGGTATTATCTGGTTAAATAGAGGTTAGATATTGTCACGATTTACACAATATATGTATTTTCGATCTAAACTCATGGTCATCGTCCCCAAGAAGACAGGCGGGGAACATGGGGTGGGTCAACGGGGTCAAGGTGAGACGGGATAGAAGCAAAAAGAACATGGCACCGAGGAGCGTGTAATGAAGAGCGGAAACAAGAGAAGAGTGGGGGACACGGGAGGCTTTCAGACAAGAGGTGGTTTTTCCACGTTGACGACTAGCGTGGCCAACACCTGAGCCGCCTGAATGGGAATCAGATCGTCTGTTAACACAAGGCATGGCCCGGATCCTGCCTGCAGACTGACATGGAGAGGACACTTCCGCTTACAGTCCCAAATAACGGTGGCCATGGTGACCAACTGTTCATCTCAAGCTCAACAGGTGGGGCTTTGCAAAAGTGGACGCTAAAGCTCCGAAAACATCACCTGTCAAAGTTGGATTTTTCAAGCACATGATCAAATTCAAACATGCTCACAGCCTGAAGAACTGAGACCCATCAGCCAAAGCCAAAAGTCTACCTGGTAGATGATACGCAACAGCCATGTTGCTCAGTGTCCCCAAATGACAGTTCATTTAAAGAGGTGTGTCACTATATTTAAAGAGGTGTGTCACTATATATATAATTGGAAGAACCATAATTCCCCTCAACTCAACAAAAACAAAACTGAGATAATTGTTTTTGGCAACAGATTGAATCAATCACTGAAATAACCCTTTGCCACCTGAAAAACATAACCAGACTGAAAGAGATCTGGAGGAATTTATCCATGCCCTTATCCCCAACAGACTTGATTATTGCAACGGTCTTGTGACTGGACTCCCTCAAAACCGCATCAAACAGCTGCAGCTCATTGGGAATGCTGCAGCTCGGGTTCTGACCAGAACAAATAGATCAGAACATATTATTTTAGTCCTCAAGATTTTAGACTGGTTCCCAGTCAGCTGTGGAATAGATTTTGAAATTCTGTGACTGGTCTAGAAATGACTGGCCGGTTTAAGTCCTGATTACAGACGCTCCCCAGGTTACGAACGAGTTACATTCCGGACGATTGTTCATAAGGTGAATTCGTTCGTAAGTTGCTTCAGTGCTATATTTTGTCTGGAATGTATGTTTAAGGCTTATATTGACATCCATATAACGGGGAGAGAGCTTTTCGTCACGTTCTTCAGGGCTCGAGGGTTAGCTGCCCGGTAAACTAGCAGCGGCTTCAGTGGGGGAGAGTAGACGACCGGTCGTCGACCGGCACGCCGGACGCCTCCCCGCCGGTTCCACCGTCACACGCCCGCCCCCCACGCCTCTCCCCGCGGCCGCCTTCGAACGTCGCCGTTGCCGTCGCCTCCGCCCCGTTCGGCACTCGGAAAAAGGCGCGCAATACAAAATCTAACTTTTTTTTTTTTTTCGATAGACCCGTGAAAATGTTCGTATGTACCGTTTGTTCGTAACTCAGATGTTCGTAACTCGGGGAGCGCCTGTACATTAAAGAAAAGCTAATGGAATAAAAACCAAGTAGGGATCTAAAGTCTGTAGACTCGGGTCAATTAGTGGAGCTTCAGGGTTCAAAGCAAACATGGTGAAGCAGCATTTGGCTGTTGTGCTGCACAGAAATGGAATTAGCTTCCAAACGAAATGAAGTCAGCCCCAAGTATAAACGCTTTTCTCAGGGTTTTTGTCGTACCAAGGATGAAGGTCTTTCAAAGCTTTTTTTAAAATGATATTTTCCAAAACCTTGTTCTTGCACTGTATGTTCTTATCGTAATTTAAGTAAGCTACTTTTCATTTCTTGACTTTGCTTTTAAATGCCTTCAACTGATTAGTTTGTAAATGCTTTCAAATGTTGTACTTTTAATTATGTGAAGCACACTGAGTTACCTTGTGTATGAAATGTGCTCCAAAGCTGCCTTGCTTTCCCAAGATCCAGAAGTTGTTCAACCAATTGCTCATTTCCATGTTTTACAGTGAAATACATGCGATATTTGTAATGGCCTCAAGAAATTGTTCTATTCCCTTCGAGGTACCCAAAAAAAAAAAAAAAAATAAGCCTCGCTCCGGCCTCCTCTTGTATTATTAAGGATCCAACCAGGGGACGAGTGCATCACAACCCCAAAACTTCCCCTTTCCTCTGGAGGGGAAGCGATTTTATTGTGTTCTGTGGAGGGAGATAATTACTTGAATGAAAGGCTTTTCTCAAAAGCTGCAGTAATTACTAGATGCACGGCGAGAGGCTGGCCAAGTACAAGGAGGAGGGAGGATGAGGAGGAGAAGGCGGGGTGGGGGGAGGGGGGTGGTACTGAAAGAAAACATGACAGGCAGGTATTAAAAGTCAACGGGTGAGGCAGGAAGGAAGCGGCAAGTGGGATGTGTTGTAACAGAGAGAATGTTCAGCTGGAGTTTTGGGCCCTGAAGGCGTGACCTCGTGGACACCAATAACACATCTGCTCCTGTGCTATTCTTTTGGTGATTTATACGCCAAACCTCTTATTTTTCCGCTTCGCTCGCAGGGTACGTCCTCCACTGTATTTGCAGAGTTGAATAATTCTTTCAGACAGCGCAAATTACACGCGGCGTTTCCTGGCCGCTGGCTTGAGGTATGTATGTCTTGGTGAGATGACTGAGGGATTGGGGGGTGGGGGTGGGGGGGTGGTCAGTATGAACTGGTACCTTTTTTACCTCAAAGTCAGGCTGAGGTAAACATACACACGGTGTCACATGGAATAAAGATGTAAAGTCGTGCATTAGCATTCTGGGGAGAAAATAATTGTACGTCAAGTCGATTTTATTCATGGCCTGCCACAGGAGGTGCTAAGACAGTTCTACAGCAGTCATCAAATCAATCCTGTGTTCTTCCATCACGGTTTGGTTCGGGGCCGCCACAAAAAAGGACAAAATCCGACTGCAACGGACAGTTAGGACGGCGGAAAAAAATCATTTGCACCGCTCCTACCCACTCTTGAGGACTTGCACACCACAAGAACCAAGACAAGGACACGGACAATCCTACTGGACCCCCCGCATCCTGCCCACCACCTTTCCGGCTTCTCCCCTCAGGCAAGCGCTACCGATTCATGCGCACCAAATCCAGCAGACACTGAAACAACTTTTTCCCTCTAGCCATTAACTCCCTAAACGGTCACCCAAATCTACCTGTATAGTGGCTCATTGCAATTTTGCACAACCCTGTGGAACATCATTACCGCTATAATTACCGTAGCTCCAGCTCTGTACTCACTTGAACCACTGTCACTGATCTATATTCCACAGCACCAGACACTTTAAAGCGCTCAAGGACATCTTTTTTTTTCCAAGATGGCACCCGGATAGGCAGCCATCGGCAAGTGCTCTTCAAGAGCCTTGCGTTTTTTGTGTTTTTTTGTTGTTTTTGTCTTGTTTTGTCACATGGTGTTGTTCTTATGTCGTGTGGACCTGATGTGGACATTTTCAGCATTTTTGGCCATGGCATTCGTCAAGGAAGAAGAATGTGGTTGCGCCTTCTCGGCAGCACATGCGTGCGTACCAGCACTGATTTCTTGATTGGGAGGAATGTCAGCGTCATTTGACTGTCGTTGCTGGAAATCCCCGGTGCGCTTGTGTCTTGCGCCTGAAGTAGGCAGCATTTTCACAGCCCCGCTTTGTTCAGCGAAAAGGTCGGTGCTGATGGACAGTCTGCCGCTGGATGGATGCATGGATTGAGGAGCCGACGATGAGAAGAAAGGAGCGTCAGCGCAGAGCGCCGATGCGTATGTGGAACTGGGAGTCGCGGTTTGGAATTGAAGCGGACTTACATGGGACAGGAGAAGAGAGTCAATCTCTTTTTCGTTAATGGATGCTACAGCTTCTTGTTGCTTTCAAGTTTAGCTTGTAGCAGACGTGTGCACATTTTCAGCATGACGTCTTTGATCCACTGGTGAAAAGGACACTTTGATTCGCTCCTCTTTCATCTATAACTGCTTCAGACAACAAAGTGTATGCAGGAAAGTGGTTAAGAGTGCACGATTGTCTGTGTCTCATGTGTTGTTTTGTATTTTGTCTTTTTTTGTGAACTTTTCTTTTGATGGCGGCGCGGACACCCGCAGCGGCTCCTCTTGTTTCATGTTAAGAGGGAAGAAATTTCATCTGTGCTGTATGTTACACATACAGTACATTTGGCAATAAAGTTTATCCAATCCAATCCAATCTGCATAATTGCACACTTGTTGTACCACAAATACTGCTACTGGTCACTTTAAAATGGCGCAATGATGTTCTGCCCCAACTGCACAACTGTTCTAGTACTGTATTCTACCACTAATCACTTTAGCTCTGCTTGATACTTTGCACATTGTCTCACAGCTGTCACTGGGTGGTACCACCGCACAACGGTACCCTTACAATATGGAATGTCCTTCCATACAAATAACATGTCCTTGTTTATGATGATACTAGTGTAGCCTGTACTACCGGAGACAAATTCCTTGCATGTTCTACATACTTGGCCAATAAAGATGATTCTGATTCTGAAATGAAATGCCATTTGTCTGTTCCAGCCCCTCCAAGAACGTGAAAAAAAAAATAGTGTATTTTCTCAAATTCAAGAAAAGTAAAAAATTTAGCGATCAAATGTTGAAAACATGCTTTTGTAAAGCAGCTGCTTTTCTCTCACACATCACAACAGCTAACAACTATCAAAGATGGCTGAATATTGAATTTCAATACAGTGAAATTAGTTTAATTCCTTTTTTTAAATCATGACTATTAGAGTCGAAACATTCCCAAGCATTTTTCAATAATTCAATAATCAAGGCTGCACATGGCAGTGAAAGACCCTGTAATATATTTCATTGATTTAATTCCAAACAGATTATACGTGTTTGAAGATAACTGCTGAAAAACATGCAAAGACTGCAAACCAGGTACTTCGGACTTGTGGTGAGATTGGGTAACCCCATTTCAGTTTTCCGCATTTTTGAGTGCAGTTAGAACAGTCCCGTGACAAACTAGGGCATCTGGTATGAGTCCCCTCCCTCACTATATGTGAACTTGAGTGCCTTTGTTCGCCTTGGTGGTAATCCAGCGCAATTAGGAGGTATTATATTACCATTACTTGTTGTATTTCTACCACTACAGAGTGCAGTTCACTAGCTATGCCTGCAGCCCAAAACTGCATCTTTCCAGATTGCCACAATTTACAGAATAGCTCTGAGTCGTCGTTTAAATTCCGCTGGCCATGTGGGACATACTCATATACACCCTGTATATATATAGGCCATCAGAGGCTTTAAGAGGATCTATTTCCACAGCTCAAATATGTAGAGATGTGTCGGCATGCGAACACTGCGAGCATCCATCTTTCAGGTTGGAAAAGTGTATTTGACATGGTTTCAGCCAATTTTGAAGCCTCACTTTACATGCTTGATTTTTTTTTTTTAAATCAATGCCATTCATAGTTTTGGAGGTAAAGCAGCCCAAACAAACGTGGAGAGAAAATCCAAACTCCACGTTAGAAAGCTGGAACTAAGATTCGAACCCTGAACCTCAGAACTGTGAGGCAAAAGCGCTAACCACTAACTCACCGTGCTTCCCAGGCAGTATGTGAGGGCTTCAAGTGAGATGTCAAACTGGCAGCGAACAGTTTAAACGAACAGTTGTCAAGTCGCAGCGTTAACGAGCATGTCCATCTATCAAATGATCTTTTTACAAGCCATCAGGTATCATTTACACACTTTCCCCCCCTGCTAGATCCTGACCTTGGAGAATGGCCCCTTCAGATGCCCAAAGAGCAGCCACCCCCCCAACCCCCTTTACACGGCCAAGTTTGTCAAAGGCTTGCCTGTTGAAGGTGCTTGTCGGGGGGTGCTCTTAGCTTGTTATGTGACACGGTGGGGAGAAGGGCCACAGGAAGGTGAGGGGAGGAGAAGGGTGGGCACGCGGGGGCAACAACGGCTCCTCTCACGTCGAGAGGGCCCATTCGTTAAGTGTGTTTTTCTGCAATTTGAGAAAGTGGAATCTGGTCAATTTGGTGTCCTCTTGAGTTCCGAATGCCTGAAGTTATGTGACTGGAAGGGGGTGGGCGCTTTAAGTGGGGGTGTGTACTGAGGGGAGGGAGCACTGGTGCTGTCTAATCAACGCTTTGGGCCAGGACTGCATGTTTCCATGGCAGCACTCACAACATTCTACACGAATGATTCCCCAACACCTGAGTGTGCAGCGAGAGATCGTTAGGTGTGTCACTGTTAGACAGCAAATGGATGCCAGGTTATTAATACAGAGTGACGGGTCGGTGTCACAACTTTTGAAGGAATGTAGAGCTTGAGGTAGCCCGGGTCAAGGAAACAGCAGAACCTGGAATGGGAGTTTTAGTCAAATTCTTTTTGCTCACTGAAGTCGAACGAGTCTGCATTAAAGGTCGTCGTCATGTTGTCGGACAGGACGTCTAATACATTTGCTGTCAGACGTTTTCAAAGCACAGTTCCACATATTGCTAGCCGTTTAAAGCATTTTAACTGCTCGATCAAGACACATAGAAGATAGTATTCTGTTACCACCAAACCCACCCCCACAAAAAAGGTAAAACTGAAATTTCACTGTAAACACTCTTTGGTTCCGAGCTTTTTTGTTGTTTAGTAATCAGCAGGCATCAGCTGATGTCTGACCAAAAGTGGAGAAACCAAGCATAAACATGTCAAGCAGAACTTCTTTTAACTTTGCCTTTGGAAATACCAAAAGGACTAAGAAAGGGCATTTTGATGGCAAAATTCATTCACTCCATGAACTTTGTCATCTTTTCTCACAACAAATATTACTGCCGACCACAACACATACACTGCTTGTAACTTACATTTTCATACTCTCTTTAAATGTGAGGTACTTCCAGCACATTGGCATTTGTCGCCCTCATTCTCAATGTGACAAGCCACGATTCAGCCCCTAATTTTTATTTTCCACTCAAAACTTGTGCTGACCTCAAATCCAAAGGAGTGCATCACCTACAGCAGGGGTCTAAAGCACAACTTATCTGAGGGCTACTGGAGATAAGAGTCTGTCTGTTTGGCTCGCATCAAGTATTCCACAAAGAAGGGGTAAACTTATTTTTTAAAGTACAACTAGTCAAATCTTAACCTTTAATAATAACATTCAAAAGAGAGTTAACCGTTCTTCTGAACGGGAACAAGATTGGTGACCTCTACGTCCAGTTGAGTAATGACATCTGATTTCTTCAGCACCACAGCTTTCTCTGCGCATTCAAGACATATCGAGTTGTCCCTATGCAAAATAAAACAAAACAAAAAAAAATCTGGTCTTGTGTTTTTCTTGAATTTGGTTGTTCTTGTCGCCATTCACGGCAGGATAAAATAAAAAAAATTAAAATACTTGACTGGGACTGAGTGACTGCATATCTCTTTCTTCCACTTGGTATCACATCAAACTTATGTTTGGCCAGAAGCTGCAATGAGACTGAGCTATGGAAGCCTATCAGTGATTAAAAATTAAATCACAGAGGGCAACACCACTTCAAAAAAAATGTGGTGGCCGCGCTACAAGTAAACTCTGATATCGAGTAGGGGCACAAAATATCAGCCTGCGAGGCGTAAATTTGCCCCACGTCTTCATACGTCAATGGCAATAAATGGTTGGATTCCAGTTGACTAATAGCAATGTCCAGGGAAGTGAATATGTTTGGCCAAGGTACATATTTTAGAAAAATCTTCCAGCACCCATCATCATTTTGCTGCTGTAAATTGGCAATTTCTCCATTGTGAGACAAATAAAGCTTTTCTTCTTAAAAACATCGTGACGACGATGATGACGATCTTGTATGACTGGCAACAAGAAGTTATACCAATTATTGCACCTTTTTCCATCTAGCCGAAGTCTCTATAGAATGCTGACATAGATACATAAACAAAAAGATATTATTTATCACGAATAGGTCAGGTTTTCCAGACCAATCAAGTGAACTTTTCATCCACGTCACGAACTTCGACAAACTACCCAGTGACGCAGTGGCAAAAAGCCAAAACAAAACCTTATAAGTGCACTTTGCTGTATTAGGTGCAAGGTAGTGTTCCATCCAAGCTGACCCATCCAAAAGTAATAAAGATATTATGTAACATAATAACGCCATAAAATAAATACACTGAGAAAGTAATCAATGTCATACTGGCACAAGGTGCAATCCAATCTTCACGAGTCATGCTGTCTATCCTCCTATTACTATTTTTTTCTCTTGACCTTGGCTTGGATGCAGTGAAACCCAACACTGCCCAGCAAGCAGCAAGCAGCAGTCTATTTCTGTATTTGTCTTACAGTAAAAACGCTGGCCCCCGTAATTGAATCGCGCTACCCGGACGGAGACTGCCAGACGTGACCGCCTGCACGCTCCCGTCACGGCGGTTGAAGAACAAGCTGCTTAATAAGAATCATCATCTTGCGGCTAGCGCGCTTAGCACAATGTTTTTATAGGACTTTGCACTGCCAGGCTTTCAACGCCAAGTCCACTTTGGTGTTCGGACTTTCTCGGCGCAAATTGCAGAGCGAAAACAGATGCGATCAATGCATACATTTAGTCAAGAAGATGTAAAATTCAGTGAGATCAAAGTTACTGAAAGGTTGGCTTTTATGATATTTAAGCCACTTTTCCACTCGACGTTTGTCAAAATGTGACCGACTGTCAACAAACTGTGTGTGTGTAAATATTTCTTGACATATTTCTTTTGTTTCTCCACAACACAACTAACGAGGAAATGTTGGGATGTGAATTGAGTCAAACATGTTGTGAGTTTTGTTCTCATATTTTCAGACTACGATTATCACTTGCCTACAAATTTTGGTGAGGATCGATCATGATTTTCGTACATGATGCCACCGTTAGAGTGGTTCCCACAGTAGCTTTGATGGGTTGGCTGCATTAGCCAATCACTCCTGCGATAAATGTTTTCTTTTCGTTCTCAAAGGAAGAATGGTTTGGAGTGCCATCTAAACTCTGACAATACTTGACGGCGCTCGACGTCACAGTGATTACTACGGGAAGCGGTCAAAAACGTCCAATATGACAGCATACAGGGTATGCTCTTCTCCTCTACACAAACGATTGCACCTCAACAAGTCCAGCTGTCAAACTCATAAAGTTCGCAGACGACACCACGGTCATCGGTCTCATCAAAGACGGCGACGAGTCTGCGTACCGACAACAAGTGGAGCAGCTGGAGCTTTGGTGCAGCCGACACAACCTCGGGCTGAACACGCTCAAGACTGTAGAGATGATCGTGGACT
This sequence comes from Hippocampus mohnikei, assembly GCA_026261675.1. Taxonomy (NCBI): domain Eukaryota; kingdom Metazoa; phylum Chordata; class Actinopteri; order Syngnathiformes; family Syngnathidae; genus Hippocampus; species Hippocampus mohnikei. The sequence continues at coordinate 2,628,513 of JAKGUB010000557.1, read as the reverse complement.
TCAGGAAACATCCTTCTCCAGAGTTGCCCCTCACACTATCCAACTGCCCTGTGTCAGCCGTTGAGACCTTCAAGTTCCTGGGAATCACAGTCTCCCAGGACATGAAGTGGGAAGTCAACACCATCTCCATCCTGAAAAGGGCCCAGCAGAGGATGTACTTCCTGAGGCTGCTGAGGAAGCATGGCCTGCCACAGGAGGTGCTACGTCCAGTTCTACGGCAGTCATCGAATCAATCCTGTGTTCTTCCATCACGGTTTGGTTTGGGGCCGCCACAAAGAAGGACAAAATCCGACTTCAAAGGACAATTAGGACGGCGGAAAAAATCATTGGCACCGCCCTACCCACTCTTGAGGACTTGCACACCGCAAGAATCAAGACAAGGGCACGGAAAATCCTCCTGGATCCCCCGCATCCTGCCCACCACCTTTTCCAGCTACTCCCCTCAGGCAGGCGCTACAGATCCATGCGCACCAAATCCAGCAGACACTTAAACAGCTTCTTCCCTCTAGCCATTAACTCCCTAAACAGTCACTGAAGTAGTCACAATTCTTGTACAACAAATATTGTATCTCTCTAAAATGGTTCAATGATTTTCTGCACCAACTGTACAAACTGTCATAGTATTGTATTCTACCACTGATCACTTTAGCTCTGCTTGAAACTATGGTTCACTTACATTATGAAATGTCCTTCCATACCTATTTGTCATGTTCTTGTTTATGATGATACTAATGCAGCGTGTTATACCGGAGACAAATTCCTTGTGTGTTCTACATACTTGGCCAATAAAGATGATTCTGATTCTGATTCTGATTGTTATTTTGACACTTGCCTTGAACTATTTTTCAGACGGCATTGAAATTGACACCATAAATGTACATCCACACGACACTCAACTCAACTGTATTTATAGAGTACTTTAAAACAACCACCGCAACACAATGAAGAATAAAGAAAAATAAAATTTGACTTGGTTTAAACACAAACAGCGACAAATCGTGAGCCCATCGGTGGTATTTGTCTTTATGGAGAAGAATTTACATGAGGTTAGCGTACTTCAAAAACTTTTAGCTTCGACACAAAATGTGTTTGACTTGATGTTTAATTTGGAAGTAATTCTCAGGTGGGAGGGGCAATACACAGCTTGAAGCATTTTTTTGAACAATTGATCACAATCAACCCAAAAGCTGTGTTGTGAAGTGAGGTGAGTTCACTGTCATGATACAGCGCTTGGATTTCAGTCGTTTACTAGCAAGTCAAAGCAAAAAAAATGAATAAATAAAAAAAATTGGCAGAACGATGGCTTGTTTCTCTAAAAACTCATCTCACACTTACTACTTTCTTATTTAGCAAGGTCTTAGGCAATATCTCTCTGAAGGGGGTTGAATAGCGAGTCAACCGTGTGAACTTGTAGCGCGTCTTCTCTGCGCCAAGGCGGCCCCGCCTCAGGTTGTGTAACAACTCCGGATCTCGGTGATTCCCTTTTGGCACGGACACAACAAGCCTGACTTTCTAAAGATAGATAAACAGGTCTATTCACATGTTGTCAACTGCTTCATCTCCCCATCAACAAACCGCAAAACTGAAAGCCTCGGCTTCTTCCAACAAGCCTCGCCTGCGCCGGTTCCACGTTGGGATTTTGAAACACCATGAAAAAGTCGAAAACAGAACCAACTAAAATGGAGTTGTGAGAGCACAAACCTTGGCCAAGATTTAACCTTAAAAATGACACACAATAAGGCAACAAATTTTTCCATCCTCTTTGCGCCGATCAGCAATGAGGGCTCTGACAAGATTGAGGCTGTACAGGTAAGCTGGTTTCACACTGCCAGGAACTGCTGGAATTTTCCTCTCCTTTTTTTCCCTATATGTCACTAATTTGGATAAATGCAGCGAAAAGGGATGTGAACAAGTTTCATATGTGATATTGTATTTACATGGTCATCTTTAACATTTGGCTGTGTCCCCGTTAATGCTGTCCACCAAGTCATCATTGGGAGAATTTCCCCTTCATTAGGAACGTGTCATAACCAGCTACTTGTCTCTCTTTAATGGAGATCAACACAGTGGGTAGTTGCAGAATGAATATTTACACGTACATTTACATCACTGCGATTGGCTGGCAAGCGGTTCAGGGTGTCCCCCGCCTACTGCCCGTAGACAGCTGGGATAGGCTCCAACGCCCCCGGCGACCTTTGTGAGGATCAAGCGGTTCGGAAAATGAATGAATGACTGAATACACTTACATAATTTCCACCATGTTATCTCTTTTTGGCTGTTGTGAAACTTAACATGTCCACTCTGTCATAGAGAACTATCAATTGACGGGGGGATCAGAAATTCCAAATATATTTAGTGTATTATACAAAGTCAATTTGCTAACTGAATCATGCTGCGAAGTGGGGTAACATGAGCCAAAAATATTTTGCTACCGGCAGTTATCAATGTTCATTTTCTTGACTCAAAATGTCAATTTCAAAATCATTCATTTTTTTTTCCCAGACGAAAACAAAAATAGAAGTCATTCATTGATACAATAGCTAAAAAGATTGACAATTTCGTCAGCAAATACACGAAGAAAAAAAAACCCCCAGACATTGACAAAATCCAATCAGTAGAAGGAATCATACAGGAGAAAAGAACCATTCTGAAAACGGAACATACGTTTTCAAAGGGAGAACAGAACCAATCAGAGGCCAACTGCAGCGGTGAACGGAACCCAGTCATCCGCTTCAATCACGCTCCCGGGAAGAAATCAGATGAGAAACATTTGATGGTGAAATTGTGAGATAATATCGATGGCTGGTTGAAAGCGACGAGAGGATTTGTGGGTTATTTCACGTTCCATGATGAAGAAAAAAAGTGTAAAGACTGCGGAAGGGTCATTCATGAGAAGAACACGACAAATTCTTTGAAACATCGACTGAAGGTACGTCCCGAGATGTTCTCCAAGGTAAATGACGCTGCCATTGCTAATGTTGTGAGAGTGTTAAGTGTCACAGGTCACCTCACTGTGCGAAAGTGCAACAGAGTAAAAGTCACATCAGCACAAAGCGCTTTCCTAAAAATGAATCGAAGTAAATAAATGTTATCCTTCTGTGATTGTGTTACCAGCAAAGGACTCCGCACTGCACCTTATTGAGATTCATGTTCAAACATGGTTACAGTCATTGTGATTAAACTGGGGCAATTATGCAAATTTTGTTATTGTTGTCGAAAACTAGTTTTAAGATATAATATTGTAATTTCACATTTTTTTCCATTGAAACAAAGTTTCATAAAGACACAGTCGTGTTAAATTATGTCTTGCGTAATAAGCTACAATTACAAATTGGTATGATACTTTTCTGTATAACCTTTTGTATGTATGCTGGAGGAAAATGTGACGATATTAGTTATGAATTTAGATGATGAAAATTGCTCTGTTTTCATCGACTGAAATTGGAAACACAGCTTAAATACAATCAGATCACTAAATCATGACTAAAACTTTCATTACTTTTCGTCAAAACTAAAACTAAACTGCCTGCAATTCATTAATTATTATTAAAAATGAAAGTGCAAGCCTGACTGAGCACATCATCTAAAATAGATCTGGAGTTTCATAAACACTCTCAGAAATGTTGGGTGGTTTTGAAACTATGGTGGAAATCGCACGAGTCGTAGGTGAAGTCACTTTCCTTTCCATCACATTTTTGTCCTCAAACGGAAAGCAGTTTTACTTTACTTTTATTGTTAATATCCCTCCCAGATCATTTTAAGCTTAAGCGCCACCCAACTAAATCCCTCATATGGCCAACAATTGGTATTCATTTAAAAAAATTGGCCATCTGCTTGCAATTGGAGCCGAGAGTCTGTTCTCTTCAGAGATAGGCATCTTTCGGGGGTGCAAAACGCTCTCCGATGTGGGTCCCTGCGCTAATCGTCCTTTCTTATCTGGATTTGCGTCCTGTGTATGGCACTTACGAAGTTTGTGAGGAGGGGGAGGGAAAACGGTTTGTGAATGGCATTTACAATTTTACGTGTAAAACACAATGTGGCGGGGGTCTCATGATGCTGTTGCACAGTGTGTGTGTGTGTGTGTGTGTGTGTGTGTGTGTGTGTGTGTGTGTACGTGCAAGGCAGTTGTGATTATGACTTTGATAAGGAGCATGTTGATGTTCTGTGCAAAAGCGCTTTGTCTGTGGAGCGTAACAGTGGCCTTGAAAGTGGTGAACCTGCGCTGGGTAAATATACACGTGCACATGCTCAACTGGCGTCCAGTGCTGCGCTTTCAAGGCTGAGAATGAGCTTTTTTCACAATTCCCAGGACAAGGTTAGGGATTCAAAGTAAGGTCGCAATGTAGGGTTAGGGATTCAAGGAATGGTTCGTTTTTTAAAAGTTTTTTAGGTGGAATTAAGCCTGGGAGAGGGTTTCAAGCCAGGGTTCAAGTTTGGGTTACATGATAGTGTAAGGGGTTTCAACTACGGTTTCAATCCAAGGTGAGGTTCCAAGAGATGGTTAGGGCTTGACCTAATGGGATCAAGTCTGGGGTTGGTTTTCAAGTAAGGTTTAGGGTTTCAAACGTGGGGTTTATTCAGACTTAACTTTCAAACCCGTGTTACGGTTTCAAACCAGGGTTCAGGTTTCAAATTAGGCAAGTGTTCCAACATGGGGTTTCAATTACAGGGTTAAGGTTGCAAGAGGTGGTTTCAGATAAGGGAACAAAGCCTAGATGAGGTGGGTTACGATTTCGTGCTTGGATTTTAAATTTGGAATTTGAATCAGATTTGGCTTTCAAGCAAGAGTTAGGGGTTCAAGCTTGGATTGTGGTTTCAAAAAAGTCTGCCTTAAGTTTTCGAGCTAGGGTTTCAGTTTCAAGTTAGGGTTTTAAAGTGCTGTTACAAGACACGGTTGAGTTTCAAGCAAGGCTTTCAAGGCTTATTTATAAAGGGTTCAGGTTGCAAAGTAAGGTTTCAAGCCTGGGTAAGGATTTAAAACCGGTTTTATGATAGGTTAGGGTTTTAAGATCGGTTTAAGGTTTAAGATTTTTTGAGCAACTTGCCTGAACACTATAACTGTGAAAGAATGGCACCTTTCACTTATTTTGTTTTTTTTCATTTGTACTTTTTTCGGCTCCTCCCGTTTGCCTCACACACATTACAAGCACACGCAAGGGGGACACACTCCTATTTGCACTGCAGCCGCCATGCCTGAGTGCAAGGTGAGAATCACAAAAGGAACACCTGGCAACCGCGGATGTGTTCCTCCTCCTCCTCCTCCTCCTGCTGCTGCTTCAGAGAGGCAGAAGAGAAGCACCCCCATCCTGACTCACCTTTCACAAGGCAGACAGGAAGTGGCATTGAGAGCGGGAGCTGCATGTACACGTCCCAAGCGAGAGCCCGTGCGCCTCAAATCCACCAAGACGTACAATGTGGAGACATGTGCTGTTAGATGTTTGGCTGTATGATTCTCGTGATATTTTTTCACATGTACGAGCATTTGAGCAATCTTTTTTAAACAAATTAAGACAAAATATACATTGTTTAATAATATCTCTGAGATGCAAAATAAAGAATGTATTTTCAGGGTTTCACATTAGCGTGTTTCTCTTTCGCTCTCTCTTTCTCCATCCATGATCGGAACTGCTATATCCTCACGAGTGTTGCGGGCATGCTGGGGCCTATCCTAGTGGTCTTCGAGCAGGAGGCGGGGTACACCCTGAACTGGTTGCCAGCCAATCGCTTGGCACAGAGACAACCATTTGCACTCATAATCATAGCAAATTTTTGGAATGTGGGAGGAAACCGCAGTACCCGGAGGAATCCCACACAGGCACGGGGAGAACATGCAAACTCCACAAAGCGCTGCGAAGTGCGTGTGTGCGTGTGTGTGTGTGTATATATATATATATATATATATATATATATATATATATATATATATATATATATATATATATATATATACACAGTCATATATACAGTCAAACCTCAGTTTTCGAACGTCTCTGTTATCGACGAAATTTAGAGATTTTTACGCCTTGGATTATGACCAAAAAACGGTTTTCGACCAAACTGAGCAACCTGAATACGCCACTCGACTCCTCTCGGCTTCCTGACATGAGGAAGTGAAGCTTCCTCATGTAGTGTTCATTGTGAGCAGACGTGTTTGTTGTGATTTATGCAATCTGACTGTTTTTATGTTATTTCTGCATAGTGTATTAGCCCCTAATCATGGGCTAATAAAATAGTTTTGGATTTCAAACAAATCGCTTTTCAAAAAGCCATCTGGAACGGATTATGGTCAAAAACCGATGTATGACAAGGGATGACGTACTCAGAGAATGCCTCAGACAATGGGGAACAGAGGATGAGGTTCTGGAAGAGGGACCATCATGGGAGGACAAGCCCCTACACGGGATGTACCACCGGACCATAACTGAAGTGGCTGATCTCAAGAAGTCCTATCAGTGGCTAGAGAGGGCTGGCCTGAAGGACAGCACAGAGGCACTCATCCTGGCTGCTCAGGAGCAGGCCCTGAGCCCCAGAGCCATTGAGGCCCAGATATACCACACCAGAAGAGACCCAAGGTGTAGGTTGTGCAAAGAGGCACCCGAGACGATCCAACACATAACTGCAGGGTGTAAAATGCTGGCAGGGAAATCCTACATGGAACGCCATAACCAGGTGGCTGGCATAGTCTACCGAAACATCTGTGCCGAGTATGGACTGGAAACCCCAAGGTCAAAATGGGAAACACCTCCGAAGGTGGTGGAGAATGACCAAGCGGATCCAGACTGACAAGATGGTAATGGCGAACCAACCGGATATCGTGATCATAGATAAAGGGCAGAGGAAAGCCGTTGTAGTGGATGTCGCGGTCCCAAGTGATGGAAACATCAGAAAGAAGGAACACGAGAAACTCGAGAAATACCAAGGGCTCAGAGAGGAGCTGGAGAGAGCCTGGAAGGTCAAGGTGACAGTCGTGCCTGTGGTGGTCGGAGCACTCGGGGCAATGACCTCCAAACTAGATGAGTGGTTGCAACAGATCCCGGGAACAACATCGGACGTCTCAGTCCAGAAAAGTGCAGTGCTGGGAACAACAAGGATACTGCGCAGAACCCTCAAGCTTCCTGGCCTCTGGTAGAGGACCCGAGCTGAATGGGGACGGACACCACCCAAGGGGTGAGACGAGGATTAAATAAATAAATAAATAAATAAATAAATATATTGGATTGATTTTCTGGACATTACTCAGTTGTGTTTCTCTCACAGGGACTAAAACCATAAAATAAATATTATGGAAAACATAAATAAATGGCACTTTTTAAAGTTTTTTTCCATATTTTTTTTCAGCGATTAAATTGATACAACAGGTTGTAAATATCTTGTTGGTCCAAGGACTGCTGTGGACCAACTTGTGGAAATCTGCAGTGTTTTCTGGAGATGTGCCAGCTGATCTTGGTGCATGTCCACAAGATTCTTACAAATCATCATCGCTAAAAAATAAATAAATAAATAAAATAACATAGCTAAAATAAAAAGACTTCTGCTATTTACTTTCTGCTCGCCACCTCTGAGACCTGGGAAACGCCACTCCTGTTAAAACAACACTCTGTGTGGCAACTTACATTTATAAACGGACATTTATGTCAAGTGGAGAGCTAAAACTGCAGGAGGGCCCCCTAACCCCGACTGCACAGTTCCATCCATCCATCCATTTTCTGAACCGCTTTATCCTCACTAGGGTCGCGGGGGGTGCTGGAGCCTATCCCAGCCGTCTTCGGGCAGTAGGTGGGGGACACCCTGAATTGGTTGCCAGCCAATCGCAGGGCACACAGAGACGAACAACCATCCACGCTCACATTCACACCTAGGGACAATTTGGAGTGTTCAATCAGCCTGCCATGCATGTTTTTGGAAAGTGGGAGGAAACCGGAGTACCGGGAGAAAACCCACGCCGGCCCGGGGAGAAGATGCAAACTCCACACAGGGAGGCCGGACCTGGAATTGAACCCGGTACCTCCGCACCTGCACAGTTCTGTTGTGTTAAATGCATTTGCTCGTCCAGCTGCAGTTATGAAGTTGAGAGTTTAAACCTGCTTCGACAATACAAGGATTCTTTTTGTTATGCTGAATGAGGGTTTGTGGTGCAAAGCCAGTTTGAAAGTTGACAGGCATGCCTATCAGTCGACCTAAAAAACGATCTCAAGAAACTTTGCCTGAAAAGAAACAGGAAGTGTTTTTCTAGTTTGAAGCAGATGGTTCAGCCGACAATGGCTTGTCCAATGGCGACCAAATTCAAACCCCTTTGACTGATGGACAAAAGATGAAAAATACTAGGTAGAGTAAGTATATATAAATATCTATCTATCTATCCATCTATATATATATATCAGTGGCGGATGCTGGTCTGTCAAAGAGGGGAAGCTCAATTTTGGCCAACATCATAAAATGTGTCCGTTTATTTATACGTGAATTCTACTCTAGCTCCGTTCCTTTTCAAGAAAATGATCTGTGACCCTGTCATACCAACAAGGCGTCTTTTCCCGGTACTTAATTAGTGTCCTACAACTATAGGAACTACAATAAAAGCCACCAGAAATAAAAGATTAATTTGTCGCTAGTTGTTTGTTTACAACAAAGAGTGACGCTAAGATGATTAGGAGAAGTCTCCAGCTCAACTCAGAACAGAATGCGAATTGAAAAATTGCTCACACGGATGCCTACACTACAAGATCGGTGATTGGCTCATTTCGATGCCAATCGAACTTGCACACAGGCTCAGACAGATCATCCAATCTGATGCAGAAAAGCCTGGCGTCCGGTACCCTCCCACTGCCATCCAGTCCCAGAGACGCCGAGCGTCCGTGGGCGGGACAAAAACCAGCATGTATCCAATGACTCGTCTCTGTTCAACGCATTGGGACAACGTTCTGATATATATATATATATATCAGGCCCTAAAAAAGGTTTCACTCAATAACAAGAAGTTTGGTAGGCACACCGATCATGAGGGCGACCTTCAAAAGTGTCTCAAGAAGATAGGGAAGTCTGCCATTTAGGTTTGAAGCTACCATTTAGCGGCATTCAAAAGCAAGAGATTTTTACCAATTGGGTACTAAATTTGAACCGTGCATACTAGACAGATGAGCAATGCAATATTTAATAAATGACCAGACAATGGTAAGAATAATGAAGAAAAAAAAAAGACAAACAGCAACTGGAACATTTTCCAGCGGGCATACACTCACTCTTGTCTGAGAGATGTTGGCCTGCTTCAGACGGGTTTTCTGTCCATGAGAGCAGCCCGTCTAGGCGACTGTTTAATGTTTAACCGCGGCTGCTGTAACTTTATGGTATGCAAACTGCCAGAAGTCTGATTCCACTTTAAAATGACAGTTAAAAGAACTTATCGGTGGAATGCACACAGCGTCCAAATAATAAAATAAAAAAAAAAAGGAAAAACCCTGCATCATCTGCAGCCCACCAGACATCCTTTTTGCCAACCAACTTCCTGTTTATGCAGGAAGCCAACGGCTGCTTGGAAAGCAGGCAAACAAGGGGGGAAGGGGGGAAGGGCTGAAGATGGTTTGGGAGCACTCAGGAAGAGTTTGACAGCTATAGTGCCGCCATCAAGTATTTATAACCTACAACCTTTTTAGAGCCCCTAACCCCGGACGAGCTCGGCCCCCTTTAATACTGTAACTCCACCGTATATGAGGCCCCCCATAAATCTCTGAATGTGACGACTGCATTGTGCGTGTGTGTGTGTGTGTGTGTGTGTGTGTGTGTGTGTGTGTGTGTGTGTGTGTGTACATATACACTGCAAAAAAAAAAAAGTAACGTTGACCAAAGATCTCAAATCAAGGCAACCGATGTATTCTTTCTTCTTCTTCTACACAAAAGAGAATGAGGCCAGACAAAGAAAGAGACTGTTTGCAACACAACCTGCGAAAGTGTACGCTCGGTGGCAGGGTTCGAACAGCAGAGCAGATCCACCAAGAGTGGAAACTGAAGGGTACTGGAAAGGCATACGGGGGAAGGATGGTCACACATAAGGCGTAGAAAAATAAGTAGTGTGTTTCCGGTAACATGAAATTTCAGCATAGGGTCGGTAGGTCGGAAAAAGTTTTTTTTTCTCCCTCCCTCCCCCATCAAAAACGTAAACAAAATAACCATAAAACATAAAACAAGGAGACATTGAAACCAGTGCCGGATGCTCGTCTGTCAAAGAGGGGAAGCTCAATTTTGGTCGACATTATAAAATGTGTCCGTTTATTTATACACAAATTCTACTCTAGCTCCGTTCCTTTTCAAGAAAATGATCTGTGACCCTGTCATACCAACAAAGCGTATTTTCCCGGTACTTAATTAGTGTCCTACAACTATAGGAACTACAATAAAACCCACCAGAAATAAAAGATTAATTTGTCGCTAGTTGTTTGTTTACAACAAAGAGTGTCGCTAAAATGATTAGGAGAAGTCTCCAGCTCAACTCGGAACAGAATGCGAGTTGAAAAATTGCTCCCAACTGATGTCTACACTAAAAGCTCGGTGACTGGCTCATTTCAATGTCAATCGAACTGGCACACAGGCTCAGACAGATCATCCAATCTGATGCAGAAAAGCCTGGCGTCCGGTACCCTCCCACTGCCATCCAGTCCCAGAGATGACGAGCCTCCGTGGGCGGGACAAAAAACAGTTTGTATCCAATGACTCGTCTCCGTTCAACGCATTGGGACAACCTACCCTGAACTCACTACCGCTTAAAGCACAGCGAAGCTGCGAGATGAATGAGAAGGGAGTTGCGTCGTAACCAGTAAGAAGAAGCTGATTCGGAGCAAAAGTTGAGCACGTTGTAGCGCATATTTAGTCAATGACATGTTCACACAATGAAATTTACATATATATATATTTGATCACTTATTATTTGACATTTTAGGGGAAGCCGAGCTTCCCTTGCAGTCCGAGAGCAATCGCCACTGATTGAAACCCCCGCACGCCGCAAGGGCGGCGAGAGAGTTGGGTACCCAGCGGCTGGGTGTTACAGCCATCTCGTTACCTTTGCGTCCCGCTTCCTAGACGGCCCGTGGTGGTCGTCAAATAGTTCGTTGAATCTTTTCGATACAGCAGTGGATGCTATTTTCTTAATATTATGGTGCAAGCATGCGACTGCAACACACAAAACGCGGTTTAAACTGTTGTCGGAGATCGTGGCCGCCGCCATGATTCAATGTTGTTGACAGACGACAGGGCAAACGACATAACGTGAATATCGCGAGAGTTTGCACCAATGTAAACGCTCTAAATTCATCTTTCCTTTTATTATTTATTTTGTCTGTGGTTTTATTGTTCTTGTTTTGATTGTAAAGCGTCCTTGAGTGTTTTGAAAGGCGCTTATAAATGAAATGTACTATTATTATTATTATAACACAAAAATGTAGAAGGTTTGAAAAAAAATGCCGACCGTAAAGTTTTTTTCGAGGTAGAAATTCTCGGTCGGTCGGGTTACCAGAAACACACTACTTTTTTTTCTACGCCTAAGAGCAGTGCACAATGTTTGGTGACTCTGAGAGAGGAGCACAGCAACCTCCCTGAACAGAACCCAGTTACCATAACAGTGGCAGACATACAGGAAAGAGTCTCAGATATGAAAAACTGGACAGCACCAGGCCCGGACATGGTCCACACCTACTGGCTAAAGAAACTCACAGCACTCCATGAGCGCCTAGCAACACAAATGAACCAGTTGCTGAAGGATGGGACTGCAGGTCCCGACATGCCAACCTGTGCACAGCCTGGATTGATTACAAGAAAGCCTACGACTCGATGCCACATACATGGATCACTGAATGCTTGGAGTTGTATAAGGTGAACAAGACCCTAAGAGCCTTCGTTGCGAACTCGATGAGGATGTGGAAAACCACACTTGAAGCCAATGGCAAGCCACTTTCCCAAGTGTCCATCAAATGTGGCATATACCAAGGTACATACACTTTCCAATATTTCCTCTTTGGTTCAAGTCACTTTTTAAATACTGTACACCACATTGTGATCATGTGCGCCACATCCAGCCTCTCGTCATAAGTAAGAGGGCACTGTCTTCCTGTTGCTCAATGCCAAAGAACCAATGGACGGACGACATGGGACATGCACACTATGCGGCAAGATGAACAAAAATTGCCAGACATGCCAGACTTTCGTCATTGTGATCCTTAATCGTGCCGGATGCCTCACGACCAATCACAGAGTATGTCACACTACACGTGCTATGTCGGGTCAAGAAAACTCAACCTTGGTTATGAGACACGTCTGTTGGCTGAAAATGGGGCAACATTTGTGTACTTTGAGGTCGGCATTACTCCCACCTCTGGTTTTCGCTCATGTGGTGGGCCTTTGTACCAGTCCTAAAAAGTCTTATTTTCCCCCGTTGTGAGTGATGTTTGACCAGGGAGGGAAAAAAAGGTACAAAAAAATACCATCTTTCACAGGTGAAAATTGGTGACAGCGTCCACGACTGCGGCTGGTGATTGATTGGATAAACACACCAGCGGCGCTTATAGCATCTTGTGGCCTTGTAGGGAAGAAAGGCGCTGGAGGGTTAACTTGAAAGTTTCTCCTGGTGTTTTTGAAAGTGTCAATGGGAGCATGGAAGCCAAAGGCCATAAAAGTATTATACTATCTCAATTACACCGACACACGTCGTGTGGCCAGTTCGCCCAAATTACACACCAACATAAATAGTCATTTCCTGCAGACCCCCTCCTCCCCACACACACACGTACACTCACACAAAAACTGAAAGAAAAAAAAAAAGAAAAAAAACATGCTTCCCACTGAAATTGGGATTCGGAGCTGTGAAAGTCAAGCTATTTATGGTATGCGCCACTTTCCACCCCTGAAATATCTACTCCATTCCGGAATTTGTTTCCCCCTCCCCCCTCCTCTTTCTGCCGCTGCTTGACAGACATTAAAAGCCACCTCCAGTCGAACTGCGCACAGAGATTAAGTTTGACAGACAAATAGCCACTCTGAAGACTCCAATGGCTTGTCTGTTGTCATAGCGCGCACGCACACGGACACACACACACACACACACACACACACACACACACACACACACAACGCACACACACAAACACTCCATATGAAAAGAAGAAAAAAGTAACGCAGTAAGTAATACTTCAATTTAAGATATCTTATCCACCAGGAGAGCATGGAAAATGTCACCAATTGTAGTTTCTTTATTAAAACAAGTAAACATAGCCAGCGTTAACATATCCTCAAAGGTGAAATAATATTACCTACAGTGATATAGTAATGAATTGAATTTGTTCCGTGATGACAAATTGTGACACCTTGTTTATTACTGCCAGCTGGCTCTGGCTGGTTTCCAGTAGGGGGCACAAGCAAGTTGGGTCAAGTGAGCAAGGAGGAGCGCACCTGGGAGCGATTGCCAGTCAGCTCCCAGTCCAAAGCACCGCATGCTTGCCGGGAAGATGCTGGATTGTTATTATCCCCATTATTCCTTCAGAACCAGCTGATCCTGGATTCAACGGACAGAAAATAATGTTCATTCCACTCAAAACGCCACTTTGTACAGTACCTTCACTTCCAGATTTGGATGCATTTTTCACTATCAATGGACAAAGGCCGTTTTGTCATAGTGTTGCAGACTTACAGTATACGAGAGTAGGCTAAAAAGTGTGTCGATATGACGGCGCTGTTGGCTGGGGCGGTTGTGCCATCAAAGGTAAAGTCAGGTAGAAAGCATGGGCATTAGCTTATCGCCGGAAGCTGCGTATCGACCTATTCATATCCATGGCTGTTTTTGTTTTTTGTTTTTTTCTCGGCTAGTCATGTACACGTCTCTCAATGATGCTACTTTTGGTAGAATATGCAGTTGTTTTATCGTACAGACAGATAAACAGAGGTGAAAGGGCAAGCGTTAACATAGTGGCTCAGGGACACGACCAGATGCACGTCATTATCCTTCCCCCAACCACCAACAATGTATGTTTGGATAAACTAGCGTTGTGGAAATTCTTGACAAAAAATTTGCACTGTTGGGCATTTTTAGGTTACGGAAAAACAATACAAAACACTTTGTACGGTATTGGATGTTTTTAGGCCACGGAAAAAAGCGCTTCAATGCAACAAACAATTGGCTCGAATGGATTGCCGCTTCCCCCAATTAGCTCGCAAAATTATTGATGCTCCACTGTATAAATAGTTTCGAAAGTGTTCAACTTTTAGCCATTTCACGGCACAGTATGTGGACTCGCTGCTTGTTTTTCCAGATATAGCCCCCATATGCACAACCAACTACTTTGTACATTACTGTGTAAAAACTGTGCACTTAAACTGCTTTTCCAATTCCGCGTCGGGGGAGCACTCGCAGTAATTCATCCACGCCGGCAGCCATATGGAATACTGCTCCGCAGCGCTGCAAAATGCTACTCTCAAGTCACGCCAACTGCGGAAAAAGAAAGAAAAAAAAAAGTGACGAATATCCTGCCTCTTTTACTGCCAGCTCGATAAGACTGCAAATACTTTTCAGGAGGTGCATTAGCGTCGAATCCCCAGAGCTGAAATACGGCTAACTCCCCGACCAAAGCTGAAAGTGGCCCTTCCATCTCGACATGGACCATACACATATAATTTGTACCTATCGAGTAACATTTCTTCCTTCAACCACCGGTTCCCAGTGAGTTTTGGGGATACGGAGACTGTAATTGCACTGTTGCTTGAGTGACTCTTCCCGGGAATGGTGAGCGCCATTCTGTGGGGTGGAATGCAGAGTGCATATTTGCCAGTAGAAATAACTGGAATATGGCAGATGGAGGGGGCGGGGGGCCTGCAGGGGGTCTCGCTCAATCAAACAAGCGACTCGTGCAGAGGTAACGCTGTTTTAATTCAAAATGGATGCCGTGCTGTTTGAGCGCTGGGAGCAGACGATATGGTTTTGGACAGCTCGTGCGGAGATAACCGCAATTCCCTCCGGGGTTGTATTTCTGCTCTGGACCCATTCACATTAATGACTGAGCCGAGCCTTGATCCAAAGTCAAGTGATTTCTCTCCATATTTTAGTCTCAAAGACTTTATCCAAAACAAATGGTTTCTTTTCAGAAATTTGAGCAGAAATCAAAGGGTACCACACCATAACGATACAATGCTCGAGTCCATTTTCAGCCAAAACACAACATAACACAACATTGTGAAGCGATCATATGTCCGAATGTACTATAAAAACAGTTTTTCAAACAAAATAAAAGCCCTCTAGTCAGTATAAATGTGGACCAAATAACTTGTGTAGCTCCCTAAAACATAAAAATGGCCATAAATAACCCTGTCGAGCAAGCACACGTCCAAATGTACTGTATAAGTGGATTTTAAAGCAAACCAAGGTATAATACTATTATGTAGAAAAGCAGCGGATAGGCCAAACACAAGGCAGGCGGGGCGAAACAAAACTGTGACATAACATTACTGTAACATGAACACTGATACACACGACATTGTGGAGCGAACCCATGTCGGAGTCTACATTGGAAGTAGATTGTAAACCACACCAAAAAAGTAGTATTAAATAGACATGCAGAGAAATGAGTCAAAATTAGTCAATTAAGTTCCTCCCTGGAACATAAACATGGATATACACAACATTGTGGAGTGATTACCTATAGGAGTCTAATGTAAAGGTGGACTGAACAACACAAAAAAGTACTAATATGTAGAAATGGAGAGGAAAAAAAGGCAAGGTGGCTAGTACACAAGATTTGTTGAGCGGCCACATGACAGACTGAAAGTGAAGTGAAAGTTGAGTTTAAAACTAAATGTAAAAGTGAGGCAGCAAAGAATGAGGGCCACTAGGTGGAAAAAAATAGTTTTGTAGCTCACCTCAATAAAAGCAAAACACTATGCAGCGACCATCTGTCCGACTCTATTTTGAAATTGGCCTTTAGAAACACAATTTGAAAAAGTCGATCATATAGAAATTCATTGAAAAGGGAAGTAACAAGGCACATTGGGTGAAATTCAGTGCCACGTAGATGCTCGGAACGTAAACAAGGATGTAGACAAGATTGTGGAGTGGCCACATGTCAGGGTATATGATGAAAAGTAGAGTTAAAATCACAACACGAAAAGACTTTTATGCAGCTAATGCAGCCCAAACGCAAGAACGTAGAAAGTCGCATAGCACCCCGGATGGTAAACGCAACATTATGGAGCTCCCACATGGCAGAGTTGATACTCTAGGTTGCATGGCCGCGGCACAAGTTGTCGGGAAATTACACTTGTGGGGCGTCACTGATTGATTCCTGTGACTTAACCTGGAAGTCGGGAGCCATTTTCGGTGGAGCTCTGCTATTTGTTAGGTGTTTTCATCCCGGGGGTCACGGCAGTGTCATACGTCAAGCTAAGTGCTTCCTGAGGTTGGCCATGCGCTGCGCTCAGTTAGCGTTAGCTGCCACTAAAACGCCATCATGCATTCAGGCATGGCAGCGTGAGAGGAGGAGCGAAAATAAACCGAGGTGACAGGGCATTACGGTAAGTTTCAATCACCCGGTGAACGCTTTTTAGCCAGCAGGGGTGCCGTCTATGAAAAGTGGCAAACATAAGCATGTCAAATATAGAGCAGGGGTGGGCAAAGTATGGCCCATGGGTCACATAGGGACCCGGCTGCAGTCTTTCATCAGGCCCTCCAAGTACTGCAAATGTGTTGCGTCAGTTCAGACGTGCGTCAGTTCCGTGTTTTTCTTGACATTCATTTTTATCAGATACTATTCAGTGAAATTATACAATATCACTTCTCATGAAATATGTTCATTTGTTTATTGCAAAGAAATAAGATATTTAAAAATGAGAAAAATGAGCAATGCGTTATTTTTTTGAGAAAAAAACTATTTTAATTCATAAAAATATCAGCAAAACAAACATTTTTACTTTTTACTTCTAGTAAAGCAGTTAACAAATTATTAAATGAGAAAGATGAATAAAATGCGCAAATACAAATTGAACGTTCTAGAAGATAAGAAGATAAGAAAACCTTTATTTGTCCCACACTGGGGAAATTTGCAATTTTAATTAACAAAGGTAGGAAGGGATAACTGGTTCAGGATATGATATATTTGCTCATTTTGTGCACCTGTCCTCATTTGTAGGTAGACACTCTGTAAATCAGACCACAACAATTTAATGGACATTTTCTTCGGGTTCCCAACTCCGGGGACCGTGGCACTGCCTTCAACCAACGTTCAGTTATCCTCGCACCCACACATGTAACCACTTTCCTCTTGTATTGGATCCAAGAGTGTATTACGGAAACGGGTTGAGATGCAATGGTAAGGTCTGGACCCAGGAGTTCTAATTGGTACCCCCCACCCTGGCGACAAGCCCGGGGTACCACCCCCCCCCCAGGGGCCCTCCGTCCCTTCCATGGTGTTTATCCACTAATTGGGCCACTTCCTGAGACAGAGGCCAAACAGGGAAGGGAGGAATGCATGGCAAAGGGCCACTCAGACAAGCTAGCGTCAGGACTAGGGGGTGGCGCTGGTGCTGTTGATGGGAACGGGGGTGGGGGGGGGTGCCGAGAGATGGGAAGGAATAATGCACATCGACAGATGGCGCCTTTATCTAATATGGAAGTTGAGTCCCTGCTTATGACATAACAGGTCATATTCATGTCGACTACGTCAGTCGCGTTTAATGGAGATAAATTACATTTTGGTCATGGAGGGTGACAAATGGTATTTTTTTTTGTTGTTGTTGTTGTTTTTATCCTCGCTGACCATCAACCACGCTTGGGTTTGTTTGATGTGCTCACTCTTTGAAGTGGGCCTACGGGGTCTATCTGCCAGGGTTAAAAGTTGAGCCCCCCACACACACACACACACACACACACACATGCATCATTTAGGACTTTACAGGGCAGCTAAGGGAAGCCAGATGAACGTCACACACCTCCTCACATTTATTTTCAGGCCTGAGAGTCATTGGACCAAAGTATTAGGATCCCTGGCTCAATGAAAAAAAAAAATAACGTGGCACTTTCTGAGGTTACTGTTGTTGTGTGAAAGGTACCAAGACAGGAAAAAGCCCACTGGGCAGCTAATGTGAAAGGGGCATTTGATCTGACCCCAGAAACTGGGAAATGCAGTCAACACTGTGTTGCTGTTTTTGTATTCAAGCTATTTACACCGAAACACACAACTTTTCCGGCTTCTGGTGCTAAAGCAAAAGTCCTTTTTACACTGCATCTTAAAAGCTGTTTTAATTGTTTTTTTTTTTTTTTTTCAGCGGCGTGGGAAGAAGCCGTTCTGTCTCTGATAAGTGTATTGGAATGCTGGTCGAAATTGGAAGGTCATCAGACATCACAAGAATTTTGTTTACGTTTGATGGGAACATTTTGAAGCTATTTGCCAGATATTTCCCAGCAGTCTCAAATGCAACATTCTGGGGAAGACCTTTGACAAGATTTTGGACTGTGGGAATTTTCGTGACCTTGTTATGTTCACTGGGAACAGAACCGGGCCTTTCCCCAAGCTGTAGAAGTCAGAAAAGTGCATTTCAATGCCGGTTGAAATGGGAATTCCTCCTGGTGACAAACCAAGGCAAAACAAGCCATGATAAGAATTTTTTTGCATTAGATGGGAACATTTTTGAAGCTCTTTTTATGAGATAATTCTTGCTGATCAGATTTTAGACTGTGTCCGTGGGAATTCTGGAATTCATCGATCCAGAACTGTGAGATGACCTGGTGTTGGGAGAGACTTGGGTTGAGGGAAGGATTTCCCCAAGCCTGCCTTTATTGGAGGATTGAAAACAGAAAAGGGCCTCAAATTCAGTTCGTCAAATTGTTCCAACAACGTTGGGCACTTGTCCAAAATGTCGTAGTGAGACGAACAACCACGCCTGGTAACATATATGTCCATCCATCCATTTCCTGATGGATCGATCCGCTGATCCTCACAAGGGTCGCGGGGCGTGTTGGAGCCTATCCCAGCCGTCTTCGGGCAGTTGGTGGGGGCGCACCCTGAACCGGTTGCCAACCAATCGCAAGGCACACAGAAACGAACAACCATCTGAGCTCACACTCACACCATAAAGTTCGCAGACGACACCACGGTCATCGGTCTCATCAAAGACGGCGACGAGTCTGCGTACCGACAACAAGTGGAGCAGTTGGAGCTCTGGTGCAGCCGACACAACCTCGGGCTGAACACGCTCAAGACTGTAGAGATCATCGTGGACTTCAGGAAACATCCTTCACCACAGTTGCCCCTCACACTATCTAACTGCCTTGTGTCAACCGTCGAGACCTTCAAGTTCCTGGGAATCACAGTCTCCCAGGACATGAAGTGGGAAGTCAACACCATCTCCATCCTGAAAAGGGCCCAGCAGAGGATGTACTTCCTGAGGCTGCTGAGGAAGCATGGCCTGCCACAGGAGGTGCTACGTGAGTTCTACACGGCAGTCATCGAATCAATCCTGTGTTCTTCCATCACGGTTTGGTTCGGGGCCACCAACAAAAAAGGACAAAAACCGAGTGCAACGGACAGTTAGGATGGCGGAAAACATCGCCCTACCCATTCTTGAGGACTTACACACTGCAAGAATCAAAACAAGGGCACGGAAAATCCTACTGGATCCACCGCACCCTGCCCACCACCTTTTCCAGCTACTCCCCTCAGGCAGGCGCTACAGATCCATGTGCACCAAATCCAGCAGACACTTAAACAGCTTCTTCCCTCTAGCCATTAACTCCATAAACAGTCACTGATGTATACTCCACCGCACCAGACACTTTAAAGCGCTCAAGGACATCTACACAATTGCACATTTCTTGTACAACAAATACTGCTACTGGTCACTTTAAAATGGTTCAAAGATTTTCTGCACCAACTGTACAACTGTCATAGCATTGTATTCTACCACTGATCACTTTAGCTCTGCTTGATACTTTGCACATTTTCTCACAGTTGTCACTGGGTGGTACCACCGCACTACGGTTCACTTACATTACGAAATGTCTTTCCATACTTATTTGTCATGTCCTTGTTTATGATGATACTAATGCAGCATGTTATACCGGAGACAAATTCCTTGTGTGTTCTACATACTTGGCCAATAAAGATGATTCTGATAATTCTGATTCTGACCTAGGGACAATTTTGAGTGTTCAATCAGCATGCCATGCATGTTTTTGGAATGTGGAAGGAAACAGGAGTAGCCGGAAAAAACCCACGCAGGCACAGGGAGAACATGCAAACTCCACACAGGAAGGCCGGAGCTGGAATCGAACCCGGTACCTCTGCACTGTGAGGCCGACGTGCTAACCAGTCGATCACCGGGCCGCTCTAACTTATATGTGAGTATTTAATTTAGTGAAGATCAAACCAAAAGGCTGTACACAAAACATATTTCATTCTGAGCTACAACTAAAGGATCCACAGTGTTCACAAAAAGCAAGACAAAAATATAAAAATAGAAAATGACAGCGATCAGGGTCACAGAGAGACCAATTGGGTCGAGAGGGCCCAAACGCAGCTGGAGTGCTTGAGAGTGACTATGAATAAACACAGAAGGCCAATCGAGGAAGGAGAAGGAGGCGGAGGAGCGGGATGACGGAGACAGACACAAACCCTTTCCTGTTGTCCTAAATAGCAGCAACCGACAGAGCGCCACTGCCGACAAACTTCCTGTCCTATCAGCTCCCTGAGGAGGAAGCGGAGGAGGAGGAGGGGGCCCGGATGGTCACAGAGCGAACATTGTGTTACTGTGGAATACTGAATAATAGTGATGGGAACATGATTGTGTGACGTAAATGACATTCTAGTTCAGGGATTCCCAACCCCAGGGGGATGTGAGATGGAAAGTGTAAAAGCTGTCTGGTATTTATCGCCCCAAAAACATGATTGTTTCCCCATCAATGTGATGCATTTATTGGCTATAAACAGCTTTGTTGTGTTGCTTTTTTTTTATTGGTTTACTTAGGGCAGTGTTTCACAACCTTTATTAAGCCAAACGCCCCCCACAAATCTTCGTAATTAATGTTATTATAGAAGGGAGAGGGGCTACGTCAACTGTCAAGAGGCGTGTGTGGCTTAAAACGTTTATTATTGAATGTAAAAGGGTGTTGAAAGTGGTGTGTGGAAAACATTTGCGGAAAACTGTTTCAGAATGAAAATTTTGAATAAGTTCCAAACCGATGCTGTAGCCTCAACCTTTACAGCTTCTGAGGTAGTATCAGGAATGAGACAGTGGCTCTATGTATTTAAAAAAAAAAAAAAAGTCTGCCGTCCCACCCCGGACTGAAGCCACTTTTCCTAGCTTATTGCTGTGAAATTAACTGAGGTAAACATCTGTGTGAAAGGTACAGATACCAATTAACGGGCTGAAGTTGACCCTCAAATTTACCGGCCTCCAAATTAGTATCAGAGGCAGGACTGTGGCTGTGTGATAGTGAGGTAGTGTTAGAAAACTCGTCTTGACAAAGTTCTGACTTCCAATTAAAGCCTCTTTCGCACAAAGCTGTTTTTTTCCTGGCTCACTGCAATAAGAAAAAAAAATGAAGCCACAGTTCTGTGTGAAAGGTTCAGAGTCGGATACAAAATAAGGAGTTGAAGTGAACCCACTAATTTACTGGATTCTGAGGAAGTATCAGAGGCAGGATGGCGGCTGTGTGAAAGCGAGGTAGCAGAAAACCGGTCGTCAGAAAGTTCAGAACAACTGGAGACTCTTGTCACACGGCTTTTTCCTGTATCACCGCTTTTCATAAAACAGAATACGAGGGCTGAGTCGGCCATCCCGCAAATTTTCCAGCTCTTCTGAGGTAGTTTAAAAAAAAGGGTATGGTGTCCAGGTGGTGTGAGACAAGCCTAGGCTCGTGGCAATGCAAAGAAAAAAAAAACAGGACGTGTGAACTCCCAAGGCTTGGAACTTCCTCTCCCGGAGTCCTGGTCCAGAGTTCAGGCACTCCCAGCACGGAGGAAGACATTACTGATTTGGCATCTGCAACATGTACCCACTTCCAATCCATTCCTTGACAATTTAAATCAACAGAAATCAACCATCCACCCCCTCACCCCCCCATCTCCCCACCTCCCTTGGTGCTCCTACTCGCTTTTACGTCAGTGAGGGCATTGAGAGTGCAACCCTCTGCACCGCTAATGAAACTGGCTCTGGTGCCAAGTCAAGTCTATGGTTGCAGCAGCCTTGACAGACATTCTGGGAGTTCACAGTGAGGATATGCGTATCGGTGACATTTCAAGGAGCCCCCCACACACACACAAAACGCACACAAATCCTTTTATCCGCGTCACAGGGTCGCCAAGAGCGTCAGGTATTATGGTCTTACAACTTCCTGTTGATCAACCTGTGAATTTAGACAGGAAACTCAATTCTCCAATGCTTTCATTTTAGAGTTCAAGCTGAATTGCCGGGAATAATAAGATGGAAATGTACGCTATTCCCATAAAGCGTGACGCCGTTCCTGTTAGCTGGATAGGATCATAAGGGAGAGGGGCTCCGTGTTGTGAAAAGTGAATTTCAAAAATACAACTCTGTTCTCGACATGTATTTTGGAAAAGACACCAGCACGAAAAAAAAATAGGACAACTGTATATTCTCAAACAAATGTTCTAGGAACAGAACAAAAAAATAAATTAATTCCACTAAGAATATACCTTTTAGTCCAAAAATAAAATTCATACGGAGGACAAATATCACACTCACATCATTGCTTTTAATTGTCCCAAAACTCAAATGGGGAGGGAGAAACTGGCTTATGTTTCCTTTACTGGCATGCCGGTCCGTAATGTACATTTTAAAAATGATTTGCCAACCCCCGGGAACACGAGGAACCGAATGTGAGAAACAACAGCAGTCAGCTGGAGGTGTGGTGAATCCTTATAAAAGGCATGTCTGCAATGGAATCATTATGACTTCATTAAGCTGGCATGAATATGTTTCCCCTCTTCACCAATGTGGTTCCAATCCGATCCAAACTGTACATAAGTCCCGCAGGAAATGCAGCTGGGCCACAGACTTTCCAAAAATATACAAGCGTAGCATATGGATGTACGGGGTGTGTATATGTGCGGTGTGTCAGGCCCGAGGAAAACAAAACACATGTGCAGGCTATGCAAAAAGGGGGCGGAGAAGGGGCATGATTAACGACACCAACACTTTGAAGACAGGAAAACACCTGGTGACCATCTTGTCTCGATGGGCGACGGACAGACGGGAATGCTTTAGTGTGTAGGAATTAGCCGCAATGGCACACAACAACCTCCGCAAACCCCCTCGTGCCAGATGAGGGCTAAGCCCGTGGGATTGCCGAGGACTCAAGGAATGAGACTCGCAACTTGGCGGCGTGTTTTCAGGGAGAATGATGAATGCCTCAGCTTCCTGTATTGACTGGCGATTGCGCTAAAAGCCTACTCGCAGAGGCCGAGGCGTACGCCCAGAGACGGATGAAGTGACTGAGGATGTGTGTATTTTCCTCCCAAGCCACAAACAGCCATTGTTCCACGGCAGGCAGTAAACACACGGCACCTAAGAAGTCCATAGAAACCAGACTGATGCGTGACACGCATAGTAATAACGAGCTCTGTGGTTAAAAATCAACAATGATATTGGGAAAACATGCTCAATGGATCATTAAGGGAAACATTTCCCAGTCTTTGAGTTATCGCACTGCAGGATGAAGCAGAATTTTCCTTACCAGAAAATATTTGGCCCACTTTACCACACCACTAAACAAATAGTTTAGTGGTGTGCAGTTTTCAACCCATAGATGACTACGTATTGATGAAAAAAATGAAGCTCAAGGGGATGTTTCTAAGACAGCGTTTCCCGATGCAATACCGCCGCTGTTATGATAAGATAACTGACACTATCCTCTTTCACATTAGAGATCCTGCAAAATTGCCAAACCAGAGTCATAACAAAAGACTCAACCGGTTGTAACTTTTAGAGCTGAATAGAGCTCGCCGAAGCAGGTTATTGGCAATGTCAGTCTGGGAAAGTGACAAGTGCATTCAAGACAAAAGGGCTCAGTAAGAGAGCCTTACGTGTCAAACATATTCAAGATGGGACTTCCTGCTGTTCCGGCTCTTACAATACATCAAAAGTTGGCAAAGGGTAGTTGACACAGAAATACAAGTTGGGAAAAAGCCAGGTTAGTTGGGGTGAAAGGAGATAGTGATGTCATGGAGTCTCAGTGTTAAACAGTCTCGTCATGGTTATGGCCTGTGATACTAGTGGGTACATTTGCAGGTGGACTACAACTTCCCCCCCGTCTAATATAAGTTGCTGTAGTTCCTGGTTCTAAGTCAGGACTCGAGTAGCAGCATTCTGGATGTACTACGGCTGTCATTTTGCTCGTTTCAAATCAAAAACGTAATCTAACCTTCGAAGACTAGCGGGTTTAGACACTATTCCTTGGATTTTGGCAATGCTGAGATGGTTTACAGCTGCCAATGTTGTTGCTGTGATATGGTTGTTAAATTTCAGGACTGAGTATAATATTAGCCCGAGGTTTCTAACTTGGCAAGGTCTGAAGTTGGCTGATAACACTTTGTCCATGCTTGTGTTCGCCAAAACCTAACCCGGTGATTTGAAAGGCAGGCCAATATTCACCTGCTGTCAGTGACGCATATATGTGACGGTCATCTGAATAGTTATGGTCCCGCACTTTATAGCTGCGTATTAGCTGTATAGAGGCATGTTAAGGCTTGAAAGAAGCACAAATTAGCCTTTTGCACTTCATCAAAACACATTGAATAGCAAAACTGAGGATCAAAGACTTTGGAGTTTTCACGATTATTGAACTGACGAGATGGTCCCAAAAAGCTTCGGTGGGCGGGACAGGTTCACCTCACCTAAACACGAGCAGTTGGAGATCAGGCTAAGCTCTGTGCTATTCAACCCACACCAGCTAGCTAGCAACGTGCTTCGGATGGCTAGCTATTGTCTCTAAACACAAAACACATTCAGGGAGTCTTTATTAAATCAGTAATCGTTGCCTCCACGGCTGTGACTGAGGTTCATTTCTGTCAAGCATTTTTCACAAAAAGTTAGTGAAGAAAGACTCAAAGTAATGCTAATTATTAAGCTAACCTAAGATTGACACGTAACCGTTTATGACAGGAATTAAGTGCTTAGGTGATTCGAGTAAACTTTTTACAGAAGTCTGGCTGGAGCTGCGGTCAAGCTGAGGGCATCCAGCATTGGATAGCAAAATGGCAGGCAAATTAATTCAGTGTCTGGACCCTGGAAAGAAAAATCATACCTGCTAAACAGAACCGGAAATGAATTATGTTACGGTGTACGTCAACCAGGAGGATTGACCCATAATCTTTAAATTATGTTCATGTAGCAGAAAACATTTTAGAACATCAGTATTGTTATTTGTTTGTTTTCACAATAGAGTCCTGACTGTGGATTTTGACTTGAGGTCTGCACAGTAAATGTTCTCAAATGACATTACGATAGATCTTTTTATTTTTTAATCAATTTGACTTTGCTAAAAGACTATACAACCCATTCGAAAATACTCAGATTAAACAAAAATGTGTATTTTGCTGCTATGCACACCGTGAAGAAATAAAAACAGTTGATTGTATGAAAAAGAAAACCAATTATTTTTCATTATATTGTCATATTTATTTTGTTTCATAAGAATCTGAGATTAATCTGCAAAACAATTCTCCTCAAAATTAGCAAGCATGCTCCTCAAACGAGGTCTCTGATTTGCAAAACTGCTCTGCAAAGAAAACAAATAGTTGGAGTCTTGCATGTATAGTGTAAATATAGGGGTCCAAGGGTTGGATCGTAGGGAACCTCACAGGTAAAATAAATAAATAAATAAATAGATGGGTGGGATGGATGGATGGATAGATAGATGTCAAGTGTGAAGAGGTTTTTGAAAGACTGTTAGACTTTGGTGTTAAACTCACTACCTGCCAATGTTATTAGACCTCTGACACAATGTCGGAAGTTGGCCAATTCACAGGGACAAGTTTAACTCCGCACCCCATCTCTTACACACAGAAATGGGAGCTGGGAAAAAGCTGCGTTAGAAGGCTCGTGTGAAAGGGGCGATTGATGACACTGAGTTGCTGGGTGTTCAATTTTACACTCTGGTTTTGGATTCTCGCTATCCGCCTCTGTTACTCCAGCAAATCCACGGGTTGGCATGAACCTCCATGAGGACTCGTAGCACATTATGACAGTTCCATGTCCAAATTGTGCTTTGTTTTACAGAAAACAAATGATTTTACAGACTTTACTTAAACGATTGTGGTCATTTCCAACCCTTGCCCCAATTTCAGAGGCATAGTGGCACAAACAAAACAGAGAGGAGAGTAAACAGGCTTTGTGTTGCCATTTGGGCCTAAAGGAACCAACTGTTCCCCCATGGGTTGGATGTGCTGTGCATGTTGAGGCGGTCCGGGCTAACGGCTGAAGGGCCGCTCTGTAATTAATGGGCAGGAGGCCTTCTCGCTCCCGGCCGCAGCATTCGCAGGGCTTTAGGGTTCAGCGAAACACATGTCGAGGGTGACTCTCTTCTTCTTATTCTTTGTGATTTTTGTGCTCTTTCTGAACACGCTATGCTGGCCTCAAAAGCCTCGGTTAATAGGAGAGTCATCATTGGTGTAAAGAAAGTATGTTGAAGTGATGCGGCTGTCTCGACTGAGAGGCGACCGGGGAGAACTAAGTTTAGCCTGGGTTGTTATTGGAAGTTATGGAGAATATGGGTAGTGGTTTACTGTACGTGTACAGTATAGTATGTTTTCTCATCAAGGCTTTAAAAACACACTGGAAGCCTTCCGCAGTATATTTTCAGGATGGATGCATTCAATGGCAATGGCTGCTGGTTGGTTGCACCTGTCTGTATTTTCAGCCTGGCTCAGCATAAGGCCTCAGACCCACTCCCACTATGGCCATGTTTGCATTTCCCGTTTTCCCCCTCCTTCTCCACATTCAAGGGCGAATTATCTGTCTTCCGGAAAAGAGAGAGCAAGAGCGAGAGAGTAAGGCAGCCCACTAATTTGGGATGGACTTGATTGAGCCCCGAGGCCAAAGGGATGGAACCCACATCCGGGAAGCTAATTCTAACCATAACAGAGCCAACATGTGTTTTAGACTGATTGGGGACGGGCTTAAAGTGGCCGATACCTTCTTCCACAGCAAGGCGTGATTCTTTTTTTGTGGCGTGTTCTGTGGCTTTCGGGCCTGCCAAGTGTGTATTTATAGAGGCCCGGTCATGACACATGTACATTGACTGCTTGTTCTTTCATTTGGGACAAGAGGCAGTGACTGACTTGCCGCTTTTGACCATTCTGTTTGATTAAAGGGGAACTACAGTATGATAGACAATTGACTTTTTAGTCGCGCAGACTCACTTCACTTCACAAGAAGCTGCAGTGTGGCAGATAGAATTAGAGAGCAGTTCAGAGATGACTAACAAAAATGAGAACTGCCACAGGTTTTCCAAAAAATATAGCATCCTTGTGGTGACACGTTAACCCGTAATGCAATGGATAGTTGAACACAAACTGTGGAGCAACACAGGCAGATAACAACACTCACAAGGAAAAATTTCTCTACCTCCGCCAAGAGCAACTAATAATTATCGTGACCAAGGCACACCCACACCGGAAAGAGGGGCATAATCATCAAAAAAGGCTGACAGAAATGGATTTAGAGTGCTATTTTTCCTCAATAGAATACATGTGACAAATATTTTTGTTCTTTTTTTTCTCTGGAATGGATTAATGGCATTTCCAGTAATTTCAACGAGGAAAGCTGATCCTGAATGTCATCTTCAGGCTACAACAAAACTAAGCAGATCTACTCAGGCACAAATAACAACAATCTGATAAGAGTTGGCAAATGAGCTTCCCAATCGCTACCAAATGAGCAATCTGAGATGTGTTTCATGTAACTGTTTTACTGCATATTCATGGCGTAGAAGAGTCTATTAATGACTCGCTACTGTGTTAGTGTAGCTTTTTGACACACTGTGCCATTTTCTGACAAATTTGTGTGTTGTCGCTGGAGGAATGGAACTTCGTCACACAGCGAGTAACTCTTGTAATGACTGCATGAGGAAAACCAACAGCAAACTTGGCAGCTGATGTTGGTGAATTCCCAAGTGTTAATCTCCTTCTCTCTCAAACAAACCAAAAACAAAAAGAGGGTTTGGGGGAGGGGCTGACCTAAGAAATATGTGTTGTGCTATCCTGTTTTGTGCATTTCCTGAACTCCAAGGTGGACGGCAGGGGGGAAACATTCACTTTGAGGAAGGTCACCCCCTCCTCCCCCCAAGCATTTGTGGCAGTCTGGTTAAAGCATTAGATGGAAAGGGAGGGAAATTCTGAACTATTTCTCCTCCTCTCTCCTGTTTTGTATTAAAGCGTTTCTTTGTGACAAACATGAAATAGTCAGGGCGACTGTCAATGTTTGAACTTTGTACCATCATTTGGTTTACAAACCGGAGCAGCAGCATAAGCAATTGAGTATGTGGCTCTCATTAAGGTTGTTATAGAACCTTGTGAGAAGGCAACTCGCCAAGAAATGTTAGGTAATAACCTGGCAAACACAGAGCGACAAAGAGAATCGGGAAGGGTGGCCTAATACTAAAAAAAAAAAAAAAATTAGGAAACACATTTCTAATGGTTTCAAAACAGCTTTGTCATCGGGAATAATGGAGACTTAATTAATTTGCCATCATAAAAGATTTATTAATAGTACATGCCATGTTGAATTTTGAAAGGAAACATTGTGAACAATTGACTTAACTACTTTCATACACATAGTTGCTTCTCTGTAGTAACTACCGAACTATTAAGTACGAAATTAAACAACAAAGTAAATTAGCTTATTTCTGATAATATAATTGTGAGCCCTACTGTGTCATACCAGTGCACCTATTTTACATAAAACGTCTCTGTATTTTCTGGTTTGCTTTGTGCAACCTCATCTTACAGTAATGGAACAATGTCAGGCACTCACTCTCCCAAATATACAACATTAATGCGGAAATGAGTCTTGTGGCTTTCCTCAGGTGCTCAACGTTTCCCCAAAGCAAGTCTGTTAACCACCCAAACCACTCCGGCATACTGCAGCGCAATTCCCCCCACGCTCACAATCCACAAAGCGCATTGGCTGCAATCCCACAGAAAATCAATCTGGGAAGCGGAATCATTTGTGCAAACTGGCTGAAAACATCAATTGAAGCATTTTGATTTTTTTCCCCCGCCCCTTTTAGTATTATTGTTGTTGTTGTTGTTGTTTTAAATTCTGTAACAGCATGGGGGAAACGGGACGGCGAAGCAGCACGGCCTCACACAAGGCAGCTGTCCTGGAATGCGGACTGGCACGGGAAAGCCAGCTCTTCAATTATTGCTGATGAAAACAAAATGGATGCAGTCTGTTGGGCACGCAGCTTCTAATTAGTGGCTTCCGTCTTCCTAATTGCTTTCTCGGCGTCGCCCCCTCGTTCGGGGATCGGACCAATTGGCCGCGCTGCATTTAGCGCGCTTTGTTTATCTTTGACAGAAGCCATACACCATAATCAAGGCGCAAAGTGAAGGTTTTCGAGGCAGAGAATAGTCAAGCCCTTGCTTTTTATAGTTTTGGACTGTTTTCAACTTTTAAAAGGGAATAAATGGGGATGGGCACAGGAATTAACCACAGGAAAAGCCTGTATGCTAACTATATGCCATGCTGTGCGTGCTGCAGGCCGGGCTGCTTTTTTCCTTAATAGCCATCTTTAAAACATCTCAAGTTGGTTCAAAAGATCTTTTTTTGTAGTAGTAGTGGTCGTAGTAAATGCAAGGAATTCTGCCTGCTAAAAGAATACGATCCCTGACTCAGGTCCTCTCAGAAGTTATAAATGAGCCATTTTTCCTCTGATCTCCACCAAGTTCTGTTTTGTTTTGTTTTTTTTAAACCCCCCAAAAATTACTTGCCCAATTTCCACACAACCCTGTGGATTGGCTTAGGCCTTTCAATTACAGAAAGGCCACAAAATTCTCGTCACAGAACCGTAAGCCAAGAGCGTTTGTCTACGGTGCAGAAAGTCTGACTACACCAATTCGTACTGAAATCAAAGTAGCACAGGAAATAGTGTAAATGTGATTCATCCATTCCAGAACCCCCAAAATAGGAGCAAATAACTGTAGTTCTGCTCATTGAAAGCACTGTCAAATAAATACAAATGACTAATGATGTGGATAATGGACTCTTGACAGCGGACAGAAAATGGGGGATGCGGGGGGGGGAGGGGGTGCAATTTTATATTTTAGGACAGGTTTTCTTGCTTGAATTCGTTTGTGTTTCTTGCCTTCTTTAATAAACGGATGGCACTAAAAGTGGGAACTTTCTGTCGTATTGCAAAAAAAAGGCTTCAACTGGTGGCAAGGCATATTCCACAATGCGAGCTTGTGTTCCCCATTCAAGGCAATAACAACGCTCCCGGTCTGCTCGGCAACACTCGGGCAAGTTAGGGCAACATTGGCGTAACGTCACCTGTCAAAATTCAGGCCTTTAAAATATAAGCACGCCGGGAGAATAACAGTTCCACACAAGACCTTGCGGCTTATTTTGCACTAAGTCTCTAAAACTGTTTTGTCTTTGTTTATTGAGTGGGACAGCTAAATAAAGCACCCTGGAGCTAAAGAAAATGTGGTGAGAATATGTTATTATACTCTATTTTGAAGGTCGTGCTTTTGACAGACTACGTTACGCTGGTGTTGCCGAACAGACCGGCAGGATTATTGCTTTGCATCGCCGAAGAAGCTCGGCCCTTTCTCGGGCCCTTCTACACAGCGCACAAAATGATTCGAAGGAGCCACATTTGTTTTCCAGCAAAAGAACACAAAGCTACTCGAGTGATGTCTGCAGTGTGGCATCGAGGTGCTGAACCGAATTAGGATTGTTTGGCCTTGGATTGTTATTGCCTGAGTTTCAATGGACATGTGGAAACAATAGGCACGGCTGGCTTTTGCATCGAAACAAATCTAATAATTCCGTCGGCAAACGTGCCATGATATCCCTTCACAGCACACAAACACATGTTCTTTGCGTGCTCGTGTGCGGCTACTACAACAAACAAAAACTAAGTGTGCAGCCCTGAATAAACAACATAAATTCGCTACAGCATCTGCCATCAAAATGTCTAACCGTCACGAGTGTGTATTTACACGACCTGCATAACAATGATATCCTTCTTCCTGCAAAGGTGACATTAAAACGACATCCTGAAGGGATTTGCTCTGAAACTGAGTCACGTATATGGCAGACAACAAATGCTAACTGTGTGTGGTCCGTTAGAAGGCGGAGGGTATGTAAAAGCCGACACAAGGGATATTTACTGTGGAGAAATGAGGTGCAGGTAAATTCCTCCCGAGACGAAAATGTGGATAGCAAGAAAACTGAGCGTTGCAACAAAGTGGAAACTACAGATGGCGTATAGAAAAGTAAACATCGCAATGCCTGTCTCAATGAGGCACGCGGGCAAATAGTTTCACCTTTCGGTCAAGACATGAATTGCATCCGATGAAGACTATGCGCAGCAGGATCGCACCAGTAACGTAGAGAATGTGGAGTATGCTATACTAAGGCACAGCAACATGGTACGCTAATGTGATACTTTGGGCTGCCCGCCTGGATGGAGGAAAACTGTCAATCGCCAGCAAATGGAAAAAGCACCAGAAAAAAAAGCCTCCTATGGAGTAGAAGTAGAATTCAAAGTAAGAAGAATTGGAGTCAGTCAAGTTATTCAAGGCAGCGTTCAGCGCACCCTAACTACAGCGTGATTTAGTGCGACTCGATGAGAAGGGAGGCAGGCTCGCAAAGCAGCACCCGGATAAGCCATAAAGATGGCGGAGATATGCGAGAGGGGAGGAAATGGAGGGAGGGCTCTTCCATTATTTTCTCCCTCTCTCATTTTCCCCCGACTCTCTCTCGCTCTCTCTGTCTGTTTACAATTACCATGCCGAGAATGAATCTTCCACGAATGACCGCTCAGCTGGCAGACCCCCGACTAGTAGGGAACAAGGGAGCTATTAGTGGAGGAGTTGAGGAAGGAAGGAAGCGGGGAAAGCCAAAATGGAAGGCCGGCCAGCTCCGAGGCCCGCGGAAGGGGGGTGGGGGGGGGTGGGGGGGAGCTGAGGAGGTCTTATCCACACATCTCCCCGAGGCCATGACCACGAGGAGGAGGAAGAGGAGGAAGATAAAGGAGATTAGTTCGGGGATGTGGCCTGAAGGACAGTGGAGGATTTAGGCCAAGACCTCCCCCGCGGCCCTTTGACATCAGAGTTCTCCCTTGTCCAGGCGTCCACATCCCCACCCAACCCTGCGGGCGCATTTGGTACCGGGCCACAGACACACACCATCATTTGAACAAGTCGCACCCAAGTAATGAAGTGGAAAGCA
Source organism: Hippocampus mohnikei (assembly GCA_026261675.1). Classification (NCBI taxonomy): domain Eukaryota; kingdom Metazoa; phylum Chordata; class Actinopteri; order Syngnathiformes; family Syngnathidae; genus Hippocampus; species Hippocampus mohnikei. Next base: position 2,596,077 of record JAKGUB010000557.1, on the reverse strand, counting down.
TGAAAGTGCGAGCAGAGTTTGCACAGTTTAGCCACTAATCACTAGCCGGCAGCCACCAGACGAAAGCAGCAATCACTCATGTCACCTTTTGATCATGCACATTTGCAAATAGCAGTGAGGCGAAAGCCATATGGATCATGATTTGGGAATTGTGTTTACATTTGAAGGCGTATTCCTCAATGCTGATGGGTCCAGTTTTACGAGTTCACTGTGTTTTCTATTGTTCAACTGTTGAATAAAAATGAATGAAACAACATGTGAATAAAATGTTGACGGCCCAAAATGCTCACATGAAGACTAACCAACCACGCTCCTGAAGTCACTCACAAGGACACGCCCCTTAAAGGCACATGTCCAAAGCTACAATTGGTGCTGCTGTAATCTCACTCGTCCCAATGTAAGTACACTAACTACTTTATTTATTTACATGCACACATATTGTTTTCTTTTAATATGCTTTACATGATAGAGTGCTATTTTCCATGTTGATGGCCGCCGTAAATGACACATGCGAATAGTGAGTGAGGCACAGGTTCCAACAAACAGCCCCCCTTTCAAATGGCCATTCATCATTGTGAAAGAGGAAATGAAGTGAAGCTTCTGCCAAGCAGCAACAGAGGGCCCTGAGAGGCGTCAAAGACCTCCGCAGTGTTTCTGTCCCGCTTTTGCTGTTGTTGTCTCTCCACTAGGGTCGCTCGCTAACTAGCACAATAAGTCTTTGGATCTGGGAAAACGTGGTAACACCCCCATCACAATGTCTGTCCTACTCGGTCTCCGCCAAGTGTGATGTAAAATGACCAGAAACGCAGACGTTATCAATACTGGGTGGAAATGGGCTTTTCTTCCATTAGCAAACTAGCTACTCTAGAGACACCTGGAGATACTGTTACTCTATCTAGCATGTCCCCGAAAAACCAGCGGTGCCTTGACTTACAAATTTAATTTGCTCCTTCACCATGCTAACTCAAATCACTGTTTCCCACTGAAATGAATTCAAATAGCAAACTTTCCAGCCCCATGAACACCTACACATTTTTTAAAAAAACATGTTTGTAAGAGGAAAAATAGAACTCGGCGGCCCGGTAGTCCAGTGGTTAGCACGTCGGCTTCACAGTGCAGAGGTACCGGGTTCGGTTCCAGCTCCGGCCTCCCTGTGTGGTGTTTGCATGTTCTCCCCGGGCTTGCGTGGGTTTTCTCCGGCCGATTGAACACTCTAAATTGTCCCTAGGTATGAGTGTGAGCGTGGATGGTTGTTCGTCTCTGTGTGCCCTGCGATTGGCTGGCAACCGATTCAGGGTGTCCCCCCGCCTGCTGCCCGGAGGCAGCTGGGATAGGCTCCAGCACCCCCCGCGACCCTAGTGAGGATCAAGCGGTTCGGAAGATGAATGAATGAATGAATGAATGAATGAATGAAATAGAACTCGACAGTGTGTTAACTGATAAAAAGCATTGAGGAAGTAGCAGTTTTCAGTGTTACGACTATACAGGCCTTACTTCAAGGTATCTCTGATATTTATGAGGCTGCCGATACCAGCCACCGACACATCAGGTATAAAAATCTGACACTGAGTAAGTCCTCCTTGTCGGTAGTTGGCAGTATATTGCAGCGAATTCACACATCGGCGAATCAACATGTGTGTCTGAAAGAAAGCAAGGTTGTTGTTAATTGAAATATCGTATATCACAAGTGCTAGTGGTATCTGCGCTAGAGGTATTTGTACTGGTATCGGTCTTTAAAAAAAAAAAAGTGGCATTGTACATCCCTAAAAACATACATGGGTCAAATATCCCATTTTTAAGGGTTATAAGTTAGTCCAGTGACATAAATGCTAGTTTTGTTCGCCCATCTATGGTGTTTTACATTGTGTGTTAGCACACAGGACCTGGTTTGCTGCTCTGGTCTCTCCCCCTCCAAGCCCACTGCTGATGTACTTCCTGTAACCGACCACTTCCTCCTCACTTTTAACACCGTACTCCGCCTTTCTACAATCAAAACCCCCCGCCTCATTTCATTTCGTGACACCAAAAATATCAACATTGACACCTTCTGCTCCATTATTGACCGTTCCCTGCCCCCAGACACTCTCTCAAACCCAGATGACCTCATTGCTCACTACAACACCTGCCTTACAAATACTCTCAATTCTCTCGCCCCCCTGAAAACCCGGACTGTTTCTTTCTCTACATCTGCCCCCTGGTTTACACCTGCTCTTAGGTCCATGAAATCAAAAAACCGCCAACTTGAGCGACTCTACAAGAAAACCGCTCTTACCATCCACAAGGACATGTACACCACCCATATCACAAAATACAAGGACCAAATTGCACAAGCCAAATCCAGCTACTACTCCGGCCTCATCCTCTCCAACGAAGGAAACTCAAGAACTCTCTTCTCTGTTATGAACAAAATCCTCCAGCCACCAAATTCTCTCCCCCTCCACCTGTATTCCACAGCAACCTGCAACTCCATAATGGAGTACTTCAATAACAAAATCCTCAAGATCCATCATCACCTCCATCACAACCCGCCAGCTCCCTCCCAACCTGAACCTCCTTCTCCCTGTCATTCCTTCTCTAGTTTTGTCTCACCCACGACTGCTGAAATATCCAACCTCATTCACAAATCCAAGCCCACAACATGTCAGCTCGATCCCCTCCCTTCATCCCTCGTCAAATCCTGCCTCCCTTCCCTGATTCCTTTCATATCCGCCATTATCCACTCCTCACTTTCTTCTGGAATTGTCCCCTCACCTTTCAAAACTGCTGCTGTTACCCCCATATTGAAAAAACACGGCTCAGACCCCAATAACTTCGATAACCTTCGTCCCATCTCCAACCTTCCATTTATCTCCAAAATTCTTGAAAAAACTGTTGCTGCTCAACTCCACTCCCACCTATCCCTCCACTCTCTTTATGAACCTTTTCAGTCTGGTTTCCGCCCCCGCCACAGCACAGAGACTGCCCTAATCCGTATTGTTAACGATCTCCTCATAGCATCTGATTCTGGTTTAGTTTCCATCCTCATCCTCTTAGACCTGAGTGCTGCCTTTGACACCATCTCCCACCCTATCCTCCTCAATAGACTCTCCTCCATCGGTCTCTCCCACACTCCCCTCAGTTGGTTCCACTCCTACCTCACCGGCCGCACTCAGTTTGTCCAGCTCAAATCCTTCACTTCAAAGCCCTTCCCAGTCACCTCGGGTGTACCCCAGGGGTCTGTCCTCGGGCCCCTTCTCTTCATCATCTACCTCCTGCCTCTTGGTCATATCCTCCGCAAATTTAATATCCACTTCCACTGCTTTGCCGATGACACCCAGCTCTACCTTTCCTGTAAACCAAACTCCATTCTCCCACCCCCTTCCCTCACCTCCTGCCTCTCCGAACTCAAAACATGGTTCACAACAAACTTTCTTAAATTAAACCCGAACAAAATTGAAATCCTCCTCCTTGGCACGAAATCCACTCTATCTAAAATAAACAGTTTCTCCTCAACATCGACAGCTCCTTAGTGTCCCCTCCCTCAGGTTAAGAGTCTGGGCGTCACCCTTGACAGCATGCTCACCTTCCACTCACATATTAACACCATCACCCGCACTGCTTATTTCCATCTCCGCAATATCAACAGACTTCGCCTCCTCACCCCCCGCACCACTGCTACTCTTGTCCACAGTCTTGTCACATCCCGCCTAGACTACTGCAACGCTCTCCTCTTCGGCCTACCTCAAAAGTCCCTCCATAAACTCCAGCTGGTCCAAAACGCCTCTGCTCGCATCATTACAAAAACACCCTCCCACCAGCACATCACCCCTGTCCTTCAGCAGCTCCACTGGCTCCCTGTCCATTACCGCATCAACTACAAACTGCTCCTTCATACATACATGGCCATCCACAACCTGGCCCCTCCCTACCTGTCCGAACTTCTTCAGGTATATACCCCACTCGCTCCCTCAGATCCTCATCCTCCCTCCGCCTGTCAGTGCCCCTGCTCGCCTGAGCACCATGGGAGCCAGAGCCTTCAGTCGCGCTGCTCCTATGCTCTGGAACAGTCTACCTCCGGACCTCCAAAACTGTACACCTCTCTCCACTTTCAAATCCCGTTTAAAAACTCACCTGTTTAGGACTGCCTACAATACCTAATTCTCCCACTTCCCATGTCTTGTGATTTTATGTCCTGTTTTTATATAATACTTCTCTTATCTATTTTTTATATTGTATTTCCTCATTGTTTGTACAGTGTCCTTGGGTGGCATGAAAGGCGCTTTTAAATAAAATGAATTATTATTATTATTATTACTAAGCTAGCAGACTTTCATATGGGAGAATTATGTTTGTTTTAGGATGATTTGTCAGTCGAGGTACCTATGGACAACGAATAACATCTCGTTTGTTCGAATTTTCCCAAAATGCGGAATTGGAGCTCATGGAGACCCCCAAAAAAAAAAAAACAGTGGCGGAAAAGGAGACAATGTCGAAACGTTACCCCCTCTAGTCAGCATACTTCCATGTCAAGTCCCCCCCCCCCCAAAGACTTAAAGCTTTTACACTTGTAAGCAGTCCTTAATTTGCCGTTTGGGAAGCCTGGAGCGGAGAGACGAGCTCGGGGCACTTTGGCAGGGGAGTTTGGGAAGCTACAAAGAAGGTATTATTTGTTGGCTTTGCCAGCTGCTCCCGAGCCACCTTCTATTCTGTGAGTGCATCCGGATGGAGGCAAAGATGGCTCCTTGTTGTTGAAGAAGCCGGATAAAGAGAATCATGTAGTATATACACTGCACATGCGGTTCTCAAAATGGGGTCCGCGAGATGTGACTTGGGGGGCTGCTGAACAAATTGCAATGGATGAAGTCGAATCACGGTTTCTAAAATGCATATCTAGGTATAAAATGAAGCTGATTAATTCTTCCTCCTGTAGCTTTTGCCCAATTAAAAGCTTGGAGATAAGCATAATATTACAGTTATAAAGCCCCTTCTGTCTTAGGACAAAAGACGCATATAGACATTTGACAAACCCTTCATGTGTGGGGGGCCTAATGTATTTATGTATTTATTTATTGAGAATAAAGACGACTTTCCCAGAATCAATGAAAAATCTGGGTTTAAAAAAAGTAGAATATTTGAGTTGATACCAGCAAAATCCCATGCCAACAGAATAAAGTTGAACTGAAAGAAAACCAAGAAAAAAGCCTAAAAAAAACCCCCACAATGTATATATTTAGACTGCCTACAACTATAAAATTACAGCATCTCCACCATTGATAAGGTCTGTTTTTTTTCAATTCATCTGTTTAAAAAAAAAAAACTTCCCTCATTAAATTTGAATTTTAGTCTCATTATATTACAATGTTATCTTGGAAAAATACTGCTATTCTTGCAAGATTTTGTCCTGACATGTCTTTGTTAAATTTGTTTGTCTGAAAAAATGCAACTTGATTCTTGTAACTCTTACATATGAATTTGTTATCGCCACTTCATAACCCCCCCCCTCTCCAAAATGGGAAACTTTTTCAATTTTATGGCATTTAGTGGCACGCGTCATAGTTCTATTTAATTGGCATTGGGATGATGGTGGTGGTGGTGGTGGGGCCTAAAAATCTGACAACCCCTGCCCCTACACCCTTTGCCACTTTATAGAACAGCATGCTCTACTAGCGTTCCAAAGCTAACCTGGAATAAACATTCTTGGGGGTGGAAAAATGTCATCTTTGGAGCATTACTGCGGGAGGGGAGCAGCCTTTCATGAAAAGAAACGAGATTTCCTGAATGGAGAGCATTCCAAGGACGCCGGTGGTCTCGGCTTGCCAAGAAGCAAGACGACACATGCCGGAGGATCGTCTGCCAGGTAACACAAAGAGCTCTCATTTCCTCCTTTTATAACAACACACACACACACACACACACACACACGCACGCACGCACGCACGCACGCACACTAAAAGGCGTACACAACCAAAAACAAAATTTGGTGAATCATTCGATTTCTACATGGCAAAATGTACTTTTGGGATTTCAAAACAAAGCTAAATTGTTTCCTTCATGGAAAGATCCGGCAAAACTGCGATTTTATCCAGGTCAAGAAGGATTTTTTTCAGATTTTCCGACGGACGTTACAGATCAAACCCAAAACGGAAATCTAATTGATTTACGTACATTTTTAACACTGTCAAATTGATACGTTCTGTTTTCGAATAAAGGGACATAAATGAAAGCATTTTGTTTAAATCAGAATCAACAATTGCAACAACGATAATCGATCGATTAACTATCAACATGATTGTGAGTTGCATCCCTACTCAGGTGTTACCGCTCCACTGTCATTGCGGAATACAATTTCACAACGATTAGAGAAGGTTTTTTCCATGCGAAGCTGTTCTGCGTGAAAGGTATTGACACATGTTGACGTGAACTCGAAAGGTTTCCACCTTCTCAGGCGTCACACTAGAGGTGGTGTGAAGTAACACATTTCTGGGCCAGGGTGCCAGGTTGAACACTGGACAGTCGCTTCTCCCTTGGACAACTCTGTTTACAGGTAAGCCTGTGTCAACACCACCCGTAGCACTTGGATGTGAAGCTTTATGATGGACAGTGTGAGAGGGCATTTTCCAGGTGTGTGGAAAATGACAAAAACAGCTTTTACAGGATATGTCACAACAACGATGAATGTCATCATTCCTTCTTCATTAAAGATGCAAGCAGCAATGATGTCTCCCCCGACGGTATCGGTTCAGGGATCGCCATTGTGGGGGGATGAAAAACAAACAATCCCCAATTCTAACAATAATGTAATTCTATAATCAGATTGAAACTCAAAGGAGCCGTTGATTTATTTTTAGTTTCATAAGCTTAATACATTTCAACAATGCCACTCGGGTTCCGTTCAATTAATTGGGCCCAGGGTTTACATTAACTCATTCAGTACCAGCCAATTCCAGACCAAGTCTGAAAAGACGTTTAAAAACGTCTTTGGGAGAGAATGAGTTGTAAATGTGTCAGGAAATTGAGACAAGATCATCATTCTTTCTGTAAATACATGGACAGCACAAGTGGCATTGCCCCAACCCCCCCCAATGAGGCCAGATATGGCCCGCGACAAAATGGTAAATCATGTACATAAATCATGGTCTTCAAGTTCAACAAAACTGGGGTACGAGATATTGTCTGCATTTTTGGTTGCCAATCCTTCCTCTAAAACCGTCTGACAAATACTTGAACAATTCTTTACTCACTTCCTATTTCAAAAGTAGTTATCCATCAATTTGTTGTCTAAATGTGGAAATATAAGGTGATCATACATTAGTATGGGATCACAGACATGACGCAGCCTCTGTGGGAAACCATAACGCCGATGTGGCTTGCGACAAAAATGCGCTCGACACCTTTGATGTGCAATATGAGGAGCATACTTTGAGGAACATTCTTGTTTGGTGGTGTGCCATGACATTTATTCAAATGTAAAAATGTGATTACTTTCAGCGTGGATTCATGGACACACACACACACGCACACACACACGCACACACACACACACACACACACACACACACACACACATGTGTGTAAACTGATCCGAATACAGCTCTTGAAGTTTGATACTTGCCTGGGGATCCTCCATGCACACACACACACACGCACGCACACACACACACACACACACACACACACACACACACACACACACACACACACACACACACACACACACACACACACACCTTCCCAGAGATCCTCCATATCCTATTACTTGCTCGCAAACACGCACACAAACAGACACACACACTCAGATGTTTGTTATTGTTCTTGTTTTGTGATGCCGGCGTATCTTAATTGGGCCACACCACACTTTCTTTACTGCATCCTAACAACAGGGTGACTTTGGAATAGTCTGTGAGAGCACAGATGTTAGCGGTCGATATCGAGGACATTGTGTTCTGTTTGGAGCAATGCTGAAAAAGGTATCCACAAACCAATTTGACGCAGGACAGCATGTTCCCTTTTAATCCTTCAAGGCAGAAGCTGAGAATGTGATCATGTTAGGCCAAGAATGCACGGGGAAAATGGCTGAGGTTCGGAACTCGTCAACGACTTGAGACATGCTTGAAACCTGAACGTTAAAGACCTCAAACTCATGCTGTCGGGCAGAATCCCCGCATCTCGAAAATGACTACTTTTCAGGTAATTCAAAACCTCACCCTAACAGGGAAAAAAAGCCATCTCGTCTGAAATAGCGAACAGCCATTGTTCAAGTTGATACCATTTTTTGCCGCCGTATATGTTGCGCAACATCAACACAACCACACACAAAAGTCACGTTCAATCGCTAATTTAGTGCTGTCATTCATTAAAATGGTAGAGCACGTCGCCAGCACACCCATCCACATCAAAGTGCACATGAAGACTGCCCTACCAGAAAAAAAAGACTTGATTTTCACGGCACATGAGCCCAGCATCTTTAAAAATGCTTTTTCAATGGTCGTAGAGCCATGTGTGATGCCATAAATCAAACAATGAGCTGACTAAGCAGTTTGAAAAATTAATCTAGATGTGCCTACCTTTCGGGGGGTGACCAGTTCCACCTGGATTATTGTTATAATTTGATTTATGACTTACTGACTTAAATGTATGCCACGTTTGGTAGAATTTTGTGACGTTATTGCATTGGACGCTTATCAGACAGCAGGCCAAAGTATTTCCTAAATTAAGAACTCAAATTCAGTGTTTCGAAACCTTCATTGAGCCAAGGTACCATATTTTCACGACCATAAGGCGCCATTAAAAGTCTTAAATGTTCTCCAAAATGGACAGGACGCCTTATAATGCGGAGCGTCTAGTGTATGAGCCGAGTTCCAAATCCTGACTGAGCGCGCTTCTGGCCTACACGCTGTTTATATAGAGAAAAGGCGGGCGTGAGTGACGACAGGCATGCGGAAGTCCGCCAATGAGTGAAGGGTGGGCGTGTAAGAGGACGCTAAAGGCACGTCCCTAGCAGGTACCAGTCGGTGAGCGTGTAGGAGGTGAAGAGAAAAACGTGAGTACATTGTAAAATAGCTAAATAAAGTACAATTGAACTCAGTTTTGCTTCCGTTGCCTTTTTAAAAACGTGTTTTTAGCGTGCATGCATGCCTTATGTTTAAACTGGCGTATGTTTTACCACGCCTGGCTGCGCCCAATAATACAGTGCGTTTTGTGTATGTGTAAAATACAGAAATAGCACCCGTTACTGAGACTGCGCCCTTCAACACGGTGCGCCGAATGGTCGTGAAAATACGGTATATATTTCACACAGGAAAAAAGTTTCACAGCACACCCCTTGTGTACCTTCAGTTATTTGGTCCAAGAGCATTTCATTGTTTTGCCTATACATGTTTGCCCGCATATATATATATATATATATATTAGAGCTGTCAGTTTAGCGCGTTTATATCGGCATTAACTTAAATGAATTTTATCGGGATCAAAATTTTTCTCGCGAGATTAACGCGGAGACGTCACAGCGGATGTGACGTTGCTCTATAAATAAACCAGAAACAAAACATCAAGCGCGCTGCGCGGGTCCACGCACGTTTGTTTTGCCAGCCACGGCAGCACCAGACACCGAAAATGGATACTTAAATAGCTCATGAATGGAAAGTTTACTTTTAAAAAGTTGCCAGATTGTTCCACTGACAAGACCAAAGTTACCTGTATGTTTTGCAATCGTAAACCGAGCTATCATCATAGCACGTCGAGTCTGAAATACCACTTAATGGCCAAGCGCACAGCTGACGTTCTATTCCGCCCCCTTGTCTCAGACAGACAGCTATGGATCATTTCAAAACGAAGAAAATGGATGACACGACGAAGAACAAATTTGCTGAATGACTCCTGTTGGATTGACCTGGCGCTTTAAGAGGGGCGGGGCTGCCACTGACAGGTGACGTTCGCGCGATGTATAAATAGCGTTTTGTTTCGTGAGTGAATACACTCGCTTCGTCGTCGGCATGGCTCAATGTTAAGCTACGCGAGTGCTTCTTATCAAGTCAGATGTGTAAAGTTAGCTTTTAGATTCGGTCATGATCGGTTGCTTTGTTTGCCGCATCATTATGCAATCACAGTCAGTTACCGTTCGCAATCGGCAATTTAAACAGCATGGGCTAAAATGTTGCTAGAACAGGGCTGTCTTTATTTAGCTCATTTTTGCATAGTTGTCATGTTTGTCCGTCTGCAATCTGACGTTTAAACGAAGTAAATTGCGTTGCAGCTGGCGCAAATAATGCCGGCGCTCCACTTCCGGGTTGGACCTTTGGGACTTGTAGTTCTTTTGTTCGATTCGACTTGTTTGTGTTGTATGCTTTCTTACGTTTAAAACAATGAATAATGATGACGATATTGATACATAGTGAATCAGGGTTGATTAAATTATTTATTAAACGTATTGTTAAATAAAGATATTAAATAATGTCAATTATATACATATTTACATTGTGATGCAGAAAGATAGATATATTTATTTTTTTACTGCATTTATGTGTAGTTTAGGTTATTACCTGCTTCTGATACTTCTGTTACAAGTACTACTACTTCTGCTGCAAAGTGCTCCAATAAATGATCAAAAAAGTACAGAACGAGAGATCCTTCCATGCTGACCGACAATCCCTATTCAGGGGGCCGTGAAAAATTATAGGCGGAGTACTAGTTTACCTTAGATGTGCACTTTATATTGCGCTGTTTTGATTCCCTAAAAAGAGCTGTTCAAGCAGCTGTTGTGTGACAAAATATTGTTTTCACTGTTGTTGATGGACAGTAATATTGTGTGAGAGATAATGTGTGAATAACTGCTCCTATGAATAATTTTCATGTAAAATTGAAATTCCAAATTATTTCAGTAAATATTTGCATTTTGCACATAGAAAACTGATTCATGATTCCATGTTGATGAGAGCATTAAAATGGGGGAAAATAGGACAAAAAATATAAAAGGAAATTCAGAAACGATAAAAAATGCGTGAGTAATCATGATTAATTTTTAGTTAATTTGAATTAATTATGACAGTTGAGTTTTTAATTAGATTAAATATTTTAATCGTTTGACAGCTCTAATATATATATATATATATATATATATATATATGCAGCACATACTGTATATATAAATACTCCTCCTTTTGTCAAAATAAGTGGCATTGGAAAATTTTCCGTAGCATACCTTATGATCTCGACGGCACACTAATTGTGCCATAGCATACTGGTTGAGAATCTATTTGATGGTTCATTTGCTTTTATTTTAGTTTAAACCTAACCTATGAAACCAAAACATTTACATTTGAGTAAATCTGAGAATGTTTATTGCAAACACAGATTCATTGATTGCTAGTCTTTGTCCAAAAATACATGAGCTGATCATTAAATTGCAATTGCCATGTTAAGGAATGAACAAAAAAAAAAGAGAGAAGCACAATTTGATTATTTTTTTCCAAGTTGTTCAGTCCTATAAGAAAACGCTGGTTTTCATTTGTGATGGCAACCGACTCTGAATAGTCACATGAGTTTCTCTCTTGCCTTGAGGTGGGAAACGCCATTGATTAAGGGGCGGGATGCAAACCTGCATAGCGGCAATCACAGACAAGTGCTTTGAATGCTAAGGAGGCAGTCAAAGCGCCACTTAAGCTAATATCGGAGTATTTACCAAGCTGCCTGCTAATTACACGGGGGCGCAATTGGAGCGTGATTGCAATTAGCTAACGTCCACACCGCCTACGAGGAGAAAAATATTGGCAGATGTTCAGGCGGCCCAGAATGAATGCGCACCTTGTGGAGCGCTCGTTTTCAACTCCTGGCAGCATGCGGCCGATGCGATGTCGAATGGAGGCCATGTGCTCGACATCAACAAAATGAACAGCAAGGGAAAAAGTCAATTTGAGCCAGGAGATAGACAAGCTTGCCACCAACCTGATTTCAATTAAAACTGGTTCGTAATCAAACAGTTGGCACCAGCGCAAACAACCCAAACACGGCCAAGTTTGCTTTAAAAGCAGCGGGTCCACGAGACTGAGTTTGGGGTTGGCAAAAATAATTATCAGTAAATTATTACAGTGCTCTACTGACTTATAAAGGTGAGTTTTTCAGAGGACACAAGATGTCAACTGTGCCGAGCATGAAACACGTTTGATTTAAATACAACTGAACGGCAGTGACGTTCCAAATACAGGTAAATAGTTTCTTTTCCAGAAAAAAACTGAGGTGATGGGGTTTGTATGACTAAACAGTTAATCTAGTCATATTTTTTTGAATGCAGCTCACATTAGAACATGACTTTCTTCCCTTGTTAATCTTTGACTTTAACATTATAACGTATTGATTTCATCTGGGGTGATGACTGTTCTCAGTAAGACTGCAAGAAATAAACGTTTTAATTACTATGGCATTGAGGGGTACACACAATCAGATGATGAGAGGGTCCAAGGGAAAAAATTCTCCCCTGCAGCCAAATGGTTTGAGAAGCATACTCGCTGACAGATTTGCCATGACTTGCACTGTATGTAATTTGCAAGCCAGGTTTGGCGCCCTCTCCTGTGTGGAAATAACACTGCATAGCAATGGCTCTGCTTTATAGGGTGAGAGGAGACTGTATATTTTTGCAAGTTCCGTATTTCTAAATGTCTTACAATGATTAGCAGGAGTAAACAAAAAGAAGTGAGTGACAGCAGTTTTCAACATGAAGTGCGGCTCATTAGCTGGGGAAACTACAACCACACTGCATTGCTTCAACCACCGCATCGTTCCAAACTCCATATAGGCTCAATATTGGACTGTGCTCATGCGTCGCAAATTCAAACCCAACCTTGAACTCCCAAAATTTGAAAACCTAACCCTGGCTTCAGACCCTCACTTGTCTTGAAATACAATTTTAAAAATCCCAACCCGATATCGAAAGCCTATTTTACAACCCTGAGCCTGGTTTGAAATGCTAACGCTGTATGTAATACTAACCTTGTTTGAAAACCCTATTCTGAAAGAATACCCTGGTTTGAAATCCTTACGCACATTTGAAACCATAATTAGAAAATGTAACCCTGGCTTCAAACCCTAACACGAAGCCTTAACCCATTCTTTAAACGCTCATTTGAGTCTCTAGCCATGTCCTTAAAACCTACCAACCGTTGTATAATCCTAACCTTGTTTTGTAAACCTAATCTGAAATCCTAATACAATTTTGCAAGACTCATTTGAAACCCCAACTCTATTCTGAAACCCTAAATCAGGGGTGTCCAAAGTCGGTCCTCAAGGGCCGCTGTGCTGCCTTTTTTCCAGCTCTTCCTGTTGCAACACACCTGATTCAAATAATCAGGATCGTTCTGATGCTGCTTCACGGCTGGCTGATGATCTGATCATCTGAATCGGGTGTGTTGCAGCCGGAAGAGCTGAAAAACAGGCAGGACAGCGGCCCTCTAGGCCCGGAGCCAGACATGCCTGCTCTAAATCTAGTTTGAAATCCCAATACATGCTTGAAACCGATTTGCCATTCATCTAATGACTTGAAGGAACAGAACTTGACTAAGAAATTACGATTAAAAGTAAGGTTAGCGGACTGTATCCTGGCATTCCAGCAAGTTGCTTGCCGTTTTATCTTGAATGTCGTCAGTCCATCGTGTGGTTTGTGTTTGCGTCAAGACCACTTGTGCGGGTTCTGTTTTTCTCTCTCCGCAATCCAATCAGAGCCCAGTTGGTCACTTCTGGTCCAAAACGACAACAAACGGAAAACCAAAACATGTGCAAGTAATCTGTAGTGCTGCAATCTGATTTGAGCTTCCTGATAACTTCACTCAAACAATGAAGCCGCAAAGCTGTATTTGGGGATGTCATGTTGTGACTATATATATATATATATATATATATATATATATATATATATATATATATATATATATATATATATATATATATATATATATATATATATATATATATATATATATATATATATATATATATATATATATGTGTGTGTGTGTAAGGTGGGAAACATTGGCTTGGTTCACTATCTGGCAAGCTACGGCCAGACTTCATTGTTTTACCACCTCATCACTGTGAAAACTAAATTGTTGGCTCACTATCTGGCAAGCCTTTGCTAAGGTTTAGCTGATTCAAAGCCTAGCATGAGACCGAAACTAAAATTTCAAACCCCACTTTAAAATCCTACCCCTAGTTTGAAAACACAAACCCAGCAAGTCATTTGAAACGGGTCTTGAAAGCTAAAGGTACCCTAACTCTGGTTTGCAACCCCAATTTGAACTTCAACTATTGTCTTGAAACCCTAATTCAAAACCCCAAAGACTGCTTGAAAAAATAACTAGCTTTGTACGCCAGGACCATCTTGGAGCCCCAACTTGAAATCCTCAGCAGTCTTGAAACCCGAAACCTATAAAATTTGAAACCTTAATTTGAAACCATAAATGTTTACCCCAGCACTGTTGTGAAACCCAGCTTTGAAACCCTACCCCTGTCTTTAAAGGGCTGAGCCGGTGTTAACGCTCTTTAAAAGAGTAGGCTGAAAAAACATATTTCACATCTTAAACCATTCTTGAAAACCCACGTTGAAACCATAAGCCTGTCTTGAAACCTCAACACTGGCTTGACATTCTAATTTGATATATTGTTGTCTTGAAAGCATACTTGACATTCCTAACCCATTTAAAGCACAAATTCAAACCAAATCTTGAAACCCAAACACTGTCATGAAACCCTACTTGTAAACCGCTAATCTTTGGAAACCGAACCCAAACTTGGGTGAATTAGTGGGGCCCTGAATTCAAAGTGAACATGGTGAAGCAGCATGTAGCTGTTATGCTGCATCCAATGGAATAAGGTGCCATCACAAACAAAGTCAGCCCAGAGTATAAATGCTTTTCAAGGCATCCAGGTTAAAAACTTTTTTTTACCCCATACCTTTGATGAAGGTCTTCTAAACAGGTTTTACATAATTTTCCTTTGTCATCATTCTGGAAGCTCTTTTTATTTCTTTACGATGTTTTAAAAAAAAAAAATTAAAGTTGTCTTTTCATGTGTTTCAATTTTATCAACGTGGATTCTTTAAGCAATTTCTTTGCTTCTTAATTTCATCTTTTGCATCGTAAATGCTTTTAGATGTTGTCTTTGCTTGTGTGAAACACATTGCGTTTCTTTGTGTATGAAATGTGCTCTCTTCATAAAACTGCATTGCCTTACTCAAAACTCTAATTTCAAATCTTCATTTAAAACTCTAATCTGAAAGCCTAACTCTGGTTTGATTTTGAAACCATAAGGCTGTCTTGTTGTCTTGACACCCTACTTGGAATTCCTAACATAAATTGAAACCCAAACACTATCATGAACCTTTACTTGGCTGTAAACTCTCATTTCAAACCCTGATCCCAAAGCCAACTTTGAAGCCCCAAACCTGGCTGAAAACCTCATTTCAAAACTAAACTCAGCTTTATTTATAGAGTACTTTAACAACAACCTCAGCTGCATACAAAGTGCTGTACAGTAAAAGTAAAAATCAGGCATATATAAACAAGGACAGCTGAAACAAACGAATAACATAAAACGAGTAAACACAATAAAACACAGAGTCGAAAGTCTGAATATGCAACTTGGAAAATCCCAAAAGAAACAAACAACCCCCCCCACCCCAAAAAAAAATCAATTTCCAATAGCTACTTGTCATGGAACCTAGGTTGAGCGGTTCAGATAATGGATGGATGGGTTTGCGCAAGGCAGTTGCCTCACACGTCTTTCCACTTCCGACCGCGTCTACAAAGCCGTTTTCCGTTTGTTGAGGGAACACGCAACAAAATGATTAATTGGCAGCGCGGCCTTCAATTAAAATCAAATTCTGGGGGTGGAAAAAGCGCATGCCTGAAATTCCCGCCATTTGATCCACTATTTATTTTTGCTTTCGGCGCCAAAGAACGCGCAACGCCGCAATGCTTCCTTGCGCCTGATTTCCAACAGATGTGGAGTAAACAACATGAAACGGCACATTTTGTTTTATCTGTCAGGAACCGAGGGAACGGGCCGTTCTCCTTGGTCTCTTTCTGTGTTGGCCGGGCTGTGATTCAGCTGTGTTAGTCACACCGTATATGGGACCACACTCACGTTTTCCATTCCGTGCGTCACGAGGTCGACAAAGTTGAACACGGGGAAATTTGCCAAAAGAGAAATTATCCATTGGATAATACAGTATGTGTTGGCAGGGGCGGAAATGCTAACATTGTGAAGGGTTGAAGAGAATATCGAGGCTCCGTATGTGGCAGGCCTTTGCAAGGGGTTAGCTCATTCAAATCCTAACCTGAAACACTAAACAGAAGCCTGATTTGAAACACTGGCTTGAAATGCCAACCCTGAAACTTTCCTTTGAATCCCTAACCCTGCCTTGAAAACTCAATTTGAACACCAGAAACACTAACCTTCGCTTCAAATGCTAGTTTGAAACCCTAATTCAGGATTGACATCATAATTTGTCACTCTAATTTGAAATCCCGACCCCGATTTAAACTCCACTTTGAAATCTTAACCCAGGCTGAAAATCCAAACTTGAAAACCTAATTCTGGCTTGAAACTTTCATTTGAAGTGGTCATCTTTGTTTGAAACTCGTTTAAAAACCCACATTTAAAAACCTAATTTCATTATTTTAAGTCTGTTTTCAAACTCTAATTTGAACCCATAATGTGTGTTGGACAACCTCAAACAGGTTTGAAAGCCTAATTTATTTGAAATCTTAATTCTTGCTTTACACTCGAACTTGAAACCCCAAATCTTGTGTGAAGCAGGCTTCATACCCCAATTTGAAATCCAAAATTAATTTTAAAACCCCTCAACCTAATTTAAAACCCTAACCAAGACTAGAAATGCCAATGTATAAACCTAGCCGTCTTGACACTCAAATTTGAAACCCAAACACAGGCTTCAAACTCGAAATTGATTCCCTACCTTGAAATGTTGATTCTGATTTAATAACTTGAAAGCACAACACAGGCTTGAAACCTTGATTTGAACACTTAATGCTGTCTTGAAACTCTAAATAAAAATTCAAACCCTTGTTTGAAGTCCTAAAGCCGAATTTAAATCCCAACGCAAAACACTCGCACTTTAAAACCCCAACCAAGATTTAATACCTTGACTTAAAATGCCAACCGTGAGCCAATGGACCTCCTTCACTAATCACATGAGCATTCATCATTTCGAAACAATGGACTTCACTCTCCTGCTTGAGTGACGGACAACAGGTCTCCTCCATCCGCACTGGAATCAATGCACTTTCCCTCCACTTGTTTCCACTTCCTGCACCCCCTCTTCAACCCCCCGCACCCCCCTCCACCACTCAAACAGCTGAGCCCCCCCTAGATCCCCCTCTACACCACCAACAGCTGACAATGACTGCATTGACACCCCGGCTTCCCCCATTCATCTTCATAGTCAACTCCGCCTCCTTGACCCCGTCATATCCTGCCATTTGCATTGGAATGGCCACCCGTGTCTGTGGTGTGTGCTTGTGTGTATCCGTGCGTGAATGTGTGTGTGTGTGTGTGTGTGTGTGTGTGTGTGTTTTGCCAAAGGTTAAGGTAGTGTGTTCCACATCCGCATGACTCGACATTGGATCAGTTAACATGCATTTTTGTAAAGATCTGTCATATGTTTGACAGTTCTCCACCGCAACATAAGTGACTATGAGAGCCCATTTATGAGCAATGCGCTCACACTCGCTTTGGGGGTTGGTGGTGGGGTTGGGGTGATGTGATTTCTCAGCTGCCTGGGAGACCACTTCCTGAGAGGCCCCACTGGTGGAGGGGAGACGCATGGGGCTTCCCGTCTGTCCGAGCCAACAACAAAAAGCCTGAGTGGCCTCCCCTACCTAATAGATAGCCCCCTCCCTCCCCCACAACACTACGTCTTCGCAAATGGAAACTGCGTGTTTTCTCGGTTTGAGGGCTACAAAAGGAGTTGGAAATAAGCGGGCGGCAACGTGTCGAGGAGAAGGAAGCTGCTGAGATGGATCGATTCTCCATGCAGCAAACAGACGAAGGTTGGCGTGGACATGAAGTCAACCACTCCAGTATTTCCATTGTGACCCCCACTCCCCTCCAACATTGCATGAAACATTAAAATGCTGAATAGAATGATTTGTAAATCATGTTCAACCTATATTTAATTGAGTACACAACAAATGTTCAAACTGATAAAGTTTTTTGTTTTTTAGCAAATAATCATGAACCTAGAATTTACGTCTGCGACACGTTCCGAAAAAGGACACGGCCATGTTTACCACTGTCTTACATCACCCTTTCTTCCAAAAACATTGAATTAATATTTGTACACTGACGATATTCCTTGCAATTGTACGTTAGGCAACATTGTTCTGAAACTATTTTCTCATGCAGTCGTTCACAAAGAGGTGAACCTTGCCCCATCTTTACTGGCGAAAGACCGAGCAACACAAGGATGCTTCTTTTTGAAACATTTGAGACAATCTGGAAATGGGATCTCCAGATTGTGAGGCCGACACGTTAACAACTGCACCCGCCACACTGCCATGTCTACAGAAGGACGTTCCAGCTTCAATTTCTCAATGAAATGCTTGCGCCCATCATCCATGCTAATGTATTTGTGACGGCTCAGAGCCAGAGACAAAAAATAGACACGCCGTCTGGCCTTTAAAAAACACCAGGACACTCGCCTTCCTGTGTGCCTTTGAAAAGGCCCAGACGTGTCCTTTGATCAGCACTCAGGAAATTTCATTAGGCCAGAGATGGGCGGATAAGAGAGCAAGAAAAGCTTTTTGCGGACGGGGGAGAGGAGGAGATAAAAGGGCAGACGAATAGAGGATGATGGAGATGTGCCTCTCAGAAGGGTCACCAATGACAAGGAGAACTCCTAGTTATCCTCTTCAAGTGACTAAATCAAGATGCTGCCGTTGATTGGAACAGAAGCCGGAAGCAATTTTTTTTCGATCATCTGTTGTATAATTTGCTCAAATAAATCACTGTGTGTGACAGAATTGCCTCCCGGACATTGTAAAATGATGCTATATGCTATGCTAAGATACATGTCCACAAATTTGGTCAATTTCATAATTTTCCATGAATGGACACTCTTGGTCCATCCATACATTGTATGTGTTTTTTTTTTTTTTTTTGGTATATGTAATTTGTTGGACATTGCTTGAGAACAAATATGATAGCTCTCTTGAATACTTGGAAATGTCTGAGAAGTGTTCTAAAACTTCTTGCCTCATTCTGCGGGAGCCGTGTGGCAATATGTCACCTTGAGCCTAGTCTACAAATATAAATATAATTGTCTCAACGAAAGGGTCGTGATAGAAATTCTCTTATTATAAATATTACTTTTGTTTAAACAAATCTAATTATGTATTTTATATATATTTTTTAAATGCTGCTACATTCTTCATGTAAACCTATGTTTCATTTTGAGACTGAGATTGAAAGTGTTCAGTAAACGGTGTAATACATCGAGCATTTCATGATTTTTAATAATTCACATACCAGTGTGTATATTCATCTGGTCAGAATGAGGTACTGTGTGGAAAATATTCATGGACTCTTTTTGTTTTTTTTTTTTTTTTTACAATTGACTCCATCTTGGAATACTGTCTGTCACATAGTTCGCGGTGAATAATTTCTCCTGAGAGCCAAACAAAGTAGATGAAAATGTGTTGTATTTATCCATCGCAAACAAAGTAATGACAGCATCGCAAAGGGAGAGTGAACAGAGGCACCTTTAACCTCATCAATCATGTATAACAGTGGCAAAGGAGGAGGCAAGGAGTG
Source organism: Hippocampus mohnikei (assembly GCA_026261675.1). NCBI lineage: Eukaryota > Metazoa > Chordata > Actinopteri > Syngnathiformes > Syngnathidae > Hippocampus > Hippocampus mohnikei. The sequence continues at coordinate 2,576,280 of JAKGUB010000557.1, read as the reverse complement.
GTTGGGGGGGGGGTCCTTATCAATCACAGACGAAAGGGTAGCCTGGCGTGTGTTTACCTGATCAATCATGTCCGGCCGGTTGGTGGCGGCCAGCACGGTGACGTCGCCGAGCTGCTCGATGCCGTCCATCTCTGTCAGGAGCTGGGCCAGGACCCTGTCGCCCACGCCGCCCGATCCCGAAGAGCTGAGGGGTGAATGATGGAGAACATGGCGGAAAATGGGAGTAAATGACAGGATGTGATGAATGATGGATACGAGTGGGGGGGGGGAATAAACAGAATGTGAAGCGGTAGTTGGAAGTAACCAAGTACAAATACTGTGTCACTCTACTTAAGGAGATTTTTCAGGTAACTGTATTTTACTTGAGTATTTAATTTTCACACAACCTTCGATTTAAACACAGATCATTTTCACTCCTTACTTCGTCAAAAATAAGACAATTCTTTTTTAAACCTCCACAAATATTGATTTTGAACGCACATCAACTTTAAATGTGCGTTTTTTATAATGACATTTATTATTCTTTTCATTCCATTTTTAAATCTTACTTTGAGATTTGTATTTCTACAATCCATGTAATCTATCTATCTGTCTATCTATCACAAATGCAAGCGCAAAAATTAAGCAGAATGTGTTTGGCGGTAAGAAATAACCAAATAAAAAATACTTTGTTACTGTGCATAAGTAGCATTTAGAGAGGTACAGTGGATAGAACAGTCGACACACCCTGATTCACGTCAAGTTTCTGACAAACTGTAAAACTGCTGAGAAAGATGAGAAATGTGAACAGCGGCTATGTCAGGAAAAGACTACTAGAACATCAGAACTTCATTGGGACTGAATCAGAGGCATTTAAACATTGTGAAACAGCCACATATCTGGTTTTGAAGGCATGCACACTTATGCAACCACATTATCTCAGTTGTTTTTTTTTTGTTTTTTGTTTTTTACTTCTCTCGAAAAATGCATATACCAAAGTACAGTTGAGAGGTTGAACTGTTTTGCTTTTACTTCAGTAAAGGAGTTGAATCAGCACATCTAATATTACCAGTCCATTTTCCACCAGTACCGATGCTTCTACTTGAGTACAGAATGCGAGTACTTTTGCCGCCTCTGAAGTGAAGTGATGGAGTAGGTTAGAAGAAGTAAACAGGGGTTGAAACAACAAATGTGCCCAGAAAAGACCCACATGATGGATGGATGGTAGACCAGGCAAATTCCCTGCAAGAGGAAGTGACATCCATCACCTCTAATTGCTCATATTCATCTGGTAAAATGCATACGACTCATTTGAAAGCTTTCATTTGTGCACTATTAACAGCTTCTTTCATAAGAAAAAGGGGAAAATAAACCTGTTGGCAGCAGAAGTTGCCAATATTTATATGCCATATTGCCAATGATGTCATCAAAAGACACCAGAACACCGATGCCAACAACAAAGTTTTTATTTGTAGCCTTTTGCAGCTTGATGAGTCAAATAGATCCAATTGCTCCCTTTTTTTATGACCGGTATTTTAAATGTGATGTTTTCTTTGCAAAAGAATAAAAATATTTTATTGTATTTTGCTGTTTTTATTTTTAAAATAGAATTTATTTTGTTACATTGATTTTTACAATGATACTTTTACATTTTGTGTTTGGCATTTTCGATAAAAATTATTTAGGGCAGCCGGGTGAGTCAGTGTTCTCTCGCGTCGACCTCACAGTGCTGAGTGGGTTTTCTCTGGGTACTCCGATTTCCTCCCACATTTCAAAAACATGCATGGCAGGCTGATCAAACTCTCTAAATTGTCGATAGGTGTGACCGCGAATGGTTGTTGGTCTATGTGTGCCCTGCGATTGGCTGGCAAATGGTTCAGGGTGTCCCCTGCCTACTGCCCGAAGACAGCTGGGATTGGCTCCTGCACCCGTCGCGACCCTTGTGAGGATAAAGCGGTTCCGAAAATGGATGATTGGATGTTTTTGTTAATTTTCTTGTTAACTAAACTATTTTTTTTTCCAAGATGGCGCCCGAGTCGGCAGCCGTTGACAAGTGCTCTTCAAGAGCCTTGCTTTTTTGTTGTTGTCGTTTTTGTCTTTTGTTTGGTCACATGGTGTTTGTTGTTTCGTGTGGACCTGATGTGGACTGTTTTCAACGTTTTTTGGCCATGACATTCGTCAAAGGAGAAGAATCTGTGCTTGGTGGTTGCGCCATTCTCTGCAGCACGCGTGTACCAGCACTGATTTTGATTGGGAGGAATGTCGGTGCTTGTGTTTTTTGTGCCTGTAATGGGCAGCATTTTTCACAGCCCTGTTTGGTTCAGTGGAGATGTCGGCGCTGTTGGACAGTCTGCGTTGGTGCGGCTGGATGGATGGCTGCTGAAGTCATCGCAGATGCGTATTTGGAAATGAGACTCGCCGCTTGGAATTGAAATGGATTAACATGGGACAGGAGAAGTGAACCAATCTCTTTTTTTCGTCAATGGACGCGACAGCTTCGTGTTGATTCTGAAACTTAGCTTGTAGCCGACGTGTGCACATTTTGAGCATGACGTCTCTGATCCACTGGTGAAAGAACACTTTGAGTTTCTCCTCTTTCATCTCAAACTGCTTTTAACAACAAATCATATGAGGGAAAAGTGGTTAGGATTGCACGACTGTCCGTGAATTATGTTATGTGCTGTGTTTATTATTTTACTAAATGTTAACTGTTTTGTTAAGCGCTTTGTTACAGCTGCAGCTGTTGTGAAAGCGCTATATAAATCAGGATGTATTGTATTGGATTCTATTGCAATGTTTCAATTCGATTTTTAGAATACTTGTCTTAGCTTGGCTGGATTCTTTCTTTATATATATATATATATATATATATATATATATATATATATATATATATATATATATATATATATATTTTTTTTTTTTTATGCGTGTTGTTTACATTATCTAATCCATTTTTCAAAATGTTCTGTCGATCTTTCTTTTGAAAAATCTGTTTCATTTGACCTTATTGTTTAAATATTACATTAATAATTATTCTTGCATTTTTAATTTCTATTACATATACTTCTGTAGTGCTTTGTGCAATGTTTGTCCCCTCTATGTGATATTCTTTGTATGTTTTTACATTCCAGCTTAGCTCCATCTGGCTCGCCTTCCTCACTTCGTCCCACGAGTTTGGACTCGTGTGGCAGGTCGGCTGACAGATTTACAGGTGCTTCTCTTTTTTTAACGCGTCTGTGTGGGGAATGGATGCACACGCGCCGCGAGACAGAAAGAGGTGGTCCGCCTGTGTCAACAGTTTGGAAAGTCCTAGGGAGGGGCCGTGCGAGCCACTTTATTGATTAAACATGGCAGGAAGTGCACATGCACAAATAACCTCGGTGGATGAGGGATAGATAAGTCAATGTTCTTTCACAGTGAGGGGCTTTAAGGTGCTCAGCCGTTTTCCATTATTCATCTGCTTGTATTCACACTCATCTATCGATCATCTATCTATCTATCTATCCATCCATCCATCCATCCATCCACCTGTCATTCAACCATTCGAGAGTAATTGTATCAGAGGGAGGGAGGGAGGGAGGGAGGGGGTGGGTGGGTGGGTGGGTGGATGGATGGATGGATGGATGGATGGATGGATGGATGGATGGATGGATGGATGGATGGATGGATGGATGGATGGATGGATGGATGGATGGATGGATGGATGGATGGATGGATGGATGGATGGATGGATGGATGGATGGATGGATGGATGGATGGATGGATGGATGGATGGATGGATGGATGGATGGATGGATAGATAGATAGATAGATAGATAGATAGATAGATAGATAGATAGATAGATAGATAGATAGATAGATAGATAGATAGATAGATAGATAGATAGATAGATAGATAGATAGATAGATAGAAGGTTGTAAGGATGAACGGACAGACGGATGCATTGATTGATTATTTGGATGATGGATGGAAAAATGAATTCAAATAGATGGGTGGATAATTTGGTTAATGGATGATCTGGATAGGTGGCTGGATGAACGTATGATATGCATGGATGGTTGACGGCTCATATGGATGGCTGGCTGGATGGATTCGTTTGGACGGACGGACAGACGCATGGACGGACGGGGGTGGAGAGAGACAGAGAGAGAGAGAGAGAGAGAGAGAGAGAGAGAGAAACTCCACTTTACAAGTTGGCCGGATGCTAATTCTCTACATCTCAAGTCACATGCACTCCCATTTGCCGGAGATGGGGGACAATGAAACGTTTGTGTGCCTCCAGTGTATGTCCCTCTGTCCACCCAGCCCCCTCAACTACCCCCACCATCCTATTTCCTCTACGCCACAGATGTGGCATCCCATAAAAGAAAGAGTGTCCACTGTGTTGGACAGGCTCACAAAGAGGATGTCTAAGCGACGTTGCATTTGTCACGGCCCACATAATGAAGAAGCAGACTGTTGACTCAGAGGTGAACAATACTGTATGTATTATCATTATAAATAGCACACAGTTAAAGTACCTTCCTCTTTCACTGGCCAGTGCGTCAATCTCGTCAAAGAAGACGATGGAGGGAGCTACGGCCCTGGCCTTCCGGAACACCTGCGAGGTGGCGAGAGTGGGACAGGAGAGGAGGAAGAGAAGATTTTAAAATAGCCGGTGAATAGAGATCGTCCTCGGCTTGCGTGAGCATAAACAGGAAATACATCATGAGATGGCGTTATAATGTGTGTATGAGCACCTCTGACATGGTGCACTGAAAATAATAAATGCCAATACCAACACAACTCAAATAAAGGCTAATAATTGCTTAGGCATAGAAAAAAAAGTAGTGTGTTTCCGGTAACCCGACCGACCGAGAATTTCTACCTCGAAAAAAAACTTTACAGTCGGCATTTTTTTCAAACCTTCTACATTTTTGTGTAATAATAATAATAATAATCGTACGTTCCATTTATACGCGCCTTTCAAAACACTCAAGGACGCTTTACAATCAAAACAAGAACAATAAAACCACAGACAAAATTGTAAATAATAAAAGGAAAGATGAATTTAGAGCGTTTACATCGGTGTAAACTCTCGCGATATTCACGTTGAGCGTGCGCGTCATTTGCCCTGTCGTCTGTCAACAACATTGAATCATGGCGGCGGCCACGAACTCCGACAACAGTTTAAACCGCGTTTTGTGTGTTGCAGTCGCATGCTCGCACCATAATATTAAGAAAATAGCATCCACTGCAGTATCGAAAGATTCAACAAACTATTTGACGAACACCACGGGCCGTCTAGGAAGCGGGACGCAGAGGTAACGAGATGGCTGTAACACGGCTGTAACACCCAGCCACTGGGAACCCAACTCGAGTGGGGGTTTCAATCAGCGGCGATTGCTCTCGGACTGCAAGGGAAGCTCGGCTTCCCCTAAAATGTCAAAGAATAAATGATCAAATATATGAATGTAAATTTCATTGTGTGGTCATGTCATTGACTAAATATGCGCTACAACATGCTCAACTTTTGTTCCGAATCAGCTTCTCCTTACTGGTTACGACGCAACTCCCTTCTCATTCATCCCGCAGCTTCGCTGTGCTTTAAACGGTAGTGAGTTCAGGGTAGGTTGTCCCAATGCGTTGAACGGAGACGAGTCATTGGATACAAGCTGGTTTTTGTCCCGCCCACGGACGCCGTCGTGGGACTGGATGGCAGTGGAGGGTACCGGACGCCAGGCTTTTCTGCATCAGATTGGATGATCTGTCTGAACCTGTGTGCCAGTTCGATTGACATTGAAATGAGCCAGTCACCGAGCTTTTAGTGTAGACATCCGTCGCGAGCAATTTTTCAACTCGCATTCTGTTCCGAGTTGAGCTGGAGACTTCTCCTAATCATTTTAGCGACACTCTTTATTGTAAACAAACAAATAGCGACAAATTAATCTTTTATTTCTGGTGGCTTTTATTGTAGTTCCTATAGTTGTAGGACACTAATTAAGTACCGGGATAAGACGCCTTGTTGGTATGACAGGGTCACAGATCATTTTCTTGAAAAGGAACGAAGCTAGAGTAGAATTTGTGTATAAATAAACGGACACATTTTATGATGTCGACCAAAATTGAGCTTCCCCTCTTTGACAGACGAGCATCCGGCACTGGTTTCAATGTCTCCTTGTTTTATGTTTTATGGTTATTTTGTTTACGTTTTTGATGGGGAGGGAGGGAGAAAAAGAGTTAAAAAAAAACTTTGTCCGACCTACCGACCCTATGCTGAAATTTCATGTTACCGAAACACACTACTTATTTTTCTACGCCTTATGTTAGCAGTTTAAACCAAAAACACAACATAAACCATTATATTAGACTTTATATCAGATATTATATAAGACATTAAATAAGACTGGAACGCATTCACTGTAGTGGACGTGACATTCATCAACTGCAATACAGTCGTTTGCCACGACAGACATGTGGCATATTTTTCGGATAATCAGTTGCTCCGGAGTATAAGTCGCACCAGTCAAAAAATGCATCAGGAAAAAGGAAAACAAACATGTATATGTAAGTTGCTCTGGAGTCAGTCACATTATTGGAGGAAATGAATTTTTATTAAAAACAAGACCAAGAGCAGTGGAGCTCGGACTCCCGCCCACAATCCGTGTTCCCTAATTGTGGGTGTTGTTCAGAAATAGGCTCCAAGCGTGCACTACTTTGAAAAAGGAGCGCCGAAGCCCAGTGCATCAGGCAGTAAGTACACAGATGGAAAAAGTTCAAGAATGAGCTGCTGCTTGTGTTATAACATATGCTACATTTGAAAATTAATGGGAGGGGAGTATGAACACACACACTCTTGGAGTGGTGTTCGGGAGTCAGAGTGAATTTCCAAACACACCGTGTGTTCACAGTAGTAAAAGAGTTCCAGTCGAAAGACACTTCCACTTCTTCTATTAGGTTAAAATGGCTGACCTTAACTACAATCCCGCATTGCACTGTGGCAGGGCCAAATCCGGGTCCATTATCGCGCCTTTTGCTGCTGTGAATCATTGAAAGTCACATGCTAAACTAGCGATATGTCATACCTTCGTTGCCATGACTACGACCACTACAACAGCAACTTTTTGACCTTCCTTTTGGCAGTTCTTCTTCCTCCTCCTCCTCTTTGGGTGGTTGGCAAATACTTGTGATGTATTACCACCACATTCTGCGGGACCTATTTCCTCTACGCCACAGATGTGGCATCCCATAAAGAAAGAGTGTCCACTGTGTTGGACAGGCTCACAAAGAGGATGTCTAAGCGACGTTGCATTTGTCACGGCCCACATAATGAAGAAGCAGACTGTTGACTCAGAGGTGAACAATACTGTATGTATTATCATTATAAATAGCACACAGTTAAAGTACCTTCCTCTTTCACTGGCCAGTGCGTCAATCTCGTCAAAGAAGACGATGGAGGGAGCTACGGCCCTGGCCTTCCGGAACACCTGCGAGGTGGCGAGAGTGGGACAGGAGAGGAGGAAGAGAAGATTTTAAAATAGCCGGTGAATAGAGATCGTCCTCGGCTTGCGTGAGCATAAACAGGAAATACATCATGAGATGGCGTTATAATGTGTGTATGAGCACCTCTGACATGGTGCACTGAAAATAATAAATGCCAATACCAACACAACTCAAATAAAGGCTAATAATTGCTTAGGCATAGAAAAAAAAGTAGTGTGTTTCCGGTAACCCGACCGACCGAGAATTTCTACCTCGAAAAAAACTTTACAGTCGGCATTTTTTTTCAAACCTTCTACATTTTTGTGTAATAATAATAATAATAATCGTACGTTCCATTTATACGCGCCTTTCAAAACACTCAAGGACGCTTTACAATCAAAACAAGAACAATAAAACCACAGACAAAATTGTAAATAATAAAAGGAAAGATGAATTTAGAGCGTTTACATCGGTGTAAACTCTCGCGATATTCACGTTGAGCGTGCGCGTCATTTGCCCTGTCGTCTGTCAACAACATTGAATCATGGCGGCGGCCACGAACTCCGACAACAGTTTAAACCGCGTTTTGTGTGTTGCAGTCGCATGCTTGCACCATAATATTAAGAAAATAGCATCCACTGCAGTATCGAAAAGATTCAACAAACTATTTGACGAACACCACGGGCCGTCTAGGAAGCGGGACGCAGAGGTAACGAGATGGCTGTAACACGGCTGTAACACCCAGCCACTGGGAACCCAACTCGAGTGGGGGTTTCAATCAGCGGCGATTGCTCTCGGACTGCAAGGGAAGCTCGGCTTCCCCTAAAATGTCAAAGAATAAATGATCAAATATATGAATGTAAATTTCATTGTGTGGTCATGTCATTGACTAAATATGCGCTACAACGTGCTCAACTTTTGTTCCGAATCAGCTTCTCCTTACTGGTTACGACGCAACTCCCTTCTCATTCATCCCGCAGCTTCGCTGTGCTTTAAACGGTAGTGAGTTCAGGGTAGGTTGTCCCAATGCGTTGAACGGAGACGAGTCATTGGATACAAGCTGGTTTTTGTCCCGCCCACGGACGCTCGTCGTGGGACTGGATGGCAGTGGGAGGGTACCGGACGCCAGGCTTTTCTGCATCAGATTGGATGATCTGTCTGAACCTGTGTGCCAGTTCGATTGACATTGAAATGAGCCAGTCACCGAGCTTTTAGTGTAGACATCCGTCGCGAGCAATTTTTCAACTCGCATTCTGTTCCGAGTTGAGCTGGAGACTTCTCCTAATCATTTTAGCGACACTCTTTATTGTAAACAAACAAATAGCGACAAATTAATCTTTTATTTCTGGTGGGTTTTATTGTAGTTCCTATAGTTGTAGGACACTAATTAAGTACCGGGATAAGACGCCTTGTTGGTATGACAGGGTCACAGATCATTTTCTTGAAAAGGAACGAAGCTAGAGTAGAATTTGTGTATAAATAAACGGACACATTTTATGATGTCGACCAAAATTGAGCTTCCCCTCTTTGACAGACGAGCATCCGGCACTGGTTTCAATGTCTCCTTGTTTTATGTTTTATGGTTATTTTGTTTACGTTTTTGATGGGGGAGGGAGGGAGAAAAAAAGAGTTAAAAAAAAAAACTTTGTCCGACCTACCGACCCTATGCTGAAATTTCATGTTACCGGAAACACACTACTTATTTTTCTACGCCTTATGTTAGCAGTTTAAACCAAAAACACAACATAAACCATTATATTAGACTTTATATCAGATATTATATAAGACATTAAATAAGACTGGAACGCATTCACTGTAGTGGACGTGACATTCATCAACTGCAATACAGTCGTTTGCCACGACAGACATGTGGCATATTTTTCGGATAATCAGTTGCTCCGGAGTATAAGTCGCACCAGTCAAAAAATGCATCAGGAAAAAGGAAAACAAACATGTATATGTAAGTTGCTCTGGAGTCAGTCACATTATTGGAGGAAATGCATTTTTATTAAAAACAAGACCAAGAGCAGTGGAGCTCGGACTCCCGCCCACAATCCGTGTTCCCTAATTGTGGGTGTTGTTCAGAAATAGGCTCCAAGCGTGCACTACTTTGAAAAAGGAGCGCCGAAGCCCAGTGCATCAGGCAGTAAGTACACAGATGGAAAAAGTTCAAGAATGAGCTGCTGCTTGTGTTATAACATATGCTACATTTGAAAATTAATGGGAGGGGAGTATGAACACACACACTCTTGGAGTGGTGTTCGGGAGTCAGAGTGAATTTCCAAACACACCGTGTGTTCACAGTAGTAAAAGAGTTCCAGTCGAAAGACACTTCCACTTCTTCTATTAGGTTAAAATGGCTGACCTTAACTACAATCCCGCATTGCACTGTGGCAGGGCCAAATCCGGGTCCATTATCGCGCCTTTTGCTGCTGTGAATCATTGAAAGTCACATGCTAAACTAGCGATATGTCATACCTTCGTTGCCATGACTACGACCACTACAACAGCAACTTTTTGACCTTCCTTTTGGCAGTTCTTCTTCCTCCTCCTCCTCTTTGGGTGGTTGGCAAATACTTGTGATGTATTACCACCACATTCTGGCCAGCGGCGGTAATGCACCAAAATGATTTGCCAATCGCCAAAAGAACATCTACATGATTCAGGAATGGGGCTTTTGGGTGCGAGTCAGAGCTCAATGTTTTCAAGCTGCAGCTGAGTATAAGAAGCAGGACAAAAAAACGGAGAAAAAAAAGTGTGACTGACAGTCCGAAAAATAACGACAAGTTGGAAGTTCGGGCACCACAAACTGAAACCAATTATGTACTACATGTATTGTGTAAATACATTTTGTTTCGCAGCAGGAAGCAGAAAAGGAGTGTCACATTCATGAGAGAAGACGATGCGGTTCATGGAGTGAATGACGAACGCCATGTAAAAGAGCCAATGAGGTTTAACTTGTGCCATGCATGTGCGGAAAGGACTTTTATTCTCTAAAGCAATCAATAAAGAGGGCTTTGACAAAAAGACACAATATAAAAAATCAGGATTTTTGTTTGGCTCTGATGTGACAATCGTCGTATGAAAAGGGAATTTGTCGTCGCGTTCAAGCCACCGAACTCGGGAAAATAAAACTTGTACCAGTATCTTGTAGTTGCTGTGCAAAAGTCAGCGCTGGGTAAATGCGATTTCCTCTGTTGTAGGTCTGATGAAAAGTAAAAACAGGACTGACCTCTCTCACGGCTCTTTCAGACTCGCCAACGTACTTGCTCAGCAATTCAGGACCCTGAAAAGTCAACAGTGGTGGATTTTAGCAAACATTTTTATAGATTAAGAAACTGTACTTAAGACATGAATTCACCCATTTGCAGCGACGTTATCGTTATTTTGAAGTTGCCAAAAAGCATTCCAATGGGTGAAGAGGTGGTCATTAACATCATAATATAAACGAAATGATGCGGTGAGTTGAGTTGGCTTTCAAAGGCCTCCGTTTCTGCCTGAGTGCTAGCCCAAGAAGTGAATGGAACAGTCTGCTTCCTCACTCTGTGCTCGTTCTCGTCAACCATCGCAAATGGATGGACGCCAGCCAATGCGCACCAGTCAGAACGCCAAGTCTTGGCTGTGGCGAAACCGTTTCTCAACTTTTACGTCAACACTGGTTAATTCTTGAGACTCACTTCTACTTCTCTTGCTTGGCTTAGATTGAGCGGAAAACATCCACTTCTCCCAGGGAGAACTTCCTCCCTCTGAAGTTGACCCTTTCAACACCTCTGGGGTGACACAGGAGAGGGCATTTCACGTCGGAGCCTTTTGGTCTGCTGCAGTTAAGTGTGTAGTCTGACTCATACATCTCCGGTTCGTTCCTCTCGGGTGGCAGCGCCAAGGCCTGTGCGAGGTGACTGATGACGTAGAGGTACGGACAGTGTGTGTGTGTGTGTGTGTGTGTGTGTGTGTCTTTTGGTGTTTTTCAGCAGGTCACTGGCCAAGAATTTATTTGGGGAGTGCCAAAGCTATATTTATGGTTTCTGGGTAATTTGGAGGTGCTCAGTCGAAAAATGATGCCTGTTTCTTTGAATTTACTCTAGTTTTTGGGATATCGATATTTCTCATTTGTTGTTGTTATTGTATTAGAAAAATATGTTTTCTATTGCAAAGAGTCCCTCATTGTAAGAATTTTTGCTTGATTTTCACTTGGAACACGATTTGCATATAGAAGGCTCGATGCGATAACGACTGCCGTCATTTATGATATCGCAGTCAAAAATGAAAGAATACTTGGAAAAAATATATATTTTTCGGATTTTGCGACATCCACATACTCTGAAACTGTCGCAACTCTCTTGTCACCAAAATGTGTGTTGACCCATGTAATATGACTTTTCGCACACAAAGCAAACGATCATAGAATATATGCAGAGAATGAGAACGACAATCATATTTTTGGGCCAAGTACATTAAGAACAAATTTGTCTCCCGTAGTTTGAGCCACCCTAGTATTACAGCAACCAAGCCATGAGGACAAAAAATACATTTAAAACCTAAACACATAATTACAGAGCTGATGCTTCATGAATAAACATGACTACAAACAGGTTTTGTTTTGAGTTGAATAAGTTTACACGTTTAACATAAGTGTATTTTTTTCAGGCGGGGGGGGGGGGGGGGCTTCTTAATTAACATGCACATTTCCTCATGCAGCCGCGACTTCCCGAAAGACAACCACTGATCAACAACTCGCCAATTTTGCCCATCCATCTCTGTCAGGACGCTGTGAATGAACGGAGGCGGGGAGAAAGGCTGAGGTGACAGTGGTTGAGGTGATGAATGAAAATAGACAAACACGGGTTCAAGGGTCACACAAGGGAGCTCTTTGCACAGGAAGTGGGGCAGCAAGATGTCCCTCTCGGGGTCATCGAGGGGAAGCCTCTTCTCGAAGACGTTGACGGACATGTTAAGACCGCGGAGGCGTATCTTTTGATTAATGCATAATGGGTTGAACACATGAACATTATTTGATATTAATCCATCAGTCAAAAACAAAAACAAGCCTCTTAGGTCATGAGCTCACACTTAACGTTCCATGGTAAAATGATTTTGTACTGGTGCCCGGGTTTAATGGTGGTGGCCTATGGTCGGTCATGTTTTTCCATGGGAAAAAAAAAAAAATGTTTTCCCTTCATTGTGACATCTAGTAAAAATAAATTAAGGAAATATTGACTGATATAAAGAGCTTTCATCCTTTAGGTTGGCATACGACTTGATGTTGTTGGTGGCATGTACATTCTTCAACTTGTTACTGTTGAACTTTGCTCTTAAGTTCAAGGTCAATCAGAACCAAAAATCAATCCGCTCAGCGTTCATCTGCATCAACTACATTACTAGTTTGTTCATCAAGTATCGAGACAATCAGATGAAAATTACAGACAAATAAAGGAGTGTTGTGTTTCCTCTATTTTATCTAGTTTTGACCATGACCTTTGACCTGTACCTTGACACTGGGATCTGTGAAAACTTGTCAAGCCTATGATCCAAAATTGGGGATTTCAAGTGTTTTCAGATGTGACCATGAACTCGTGAAAAGGAACCAACAATGCAACTTTGATCAAATAGAAGGGAAAAGGAATCGACATAAAGAGAGGCAAACTCACTTTGATGGCCAGGAAGTTGAGGCCACTTTCATTGGCCAGGGCTTTGGCGATCATGGTCTTGGAGCAGCCCGGTGGTCCATACAGCAAGACCCCCTTTGGTGGCTGGATGCCCATGCGGGTGAAGGCCTCCGGGTGCCTCAGGGGCCACTCCACGGCCTGCTTCAGTTTCAGCTTCACATCCTCCATACCACCGACGTCAGCCCAGCGGACCTGCATCGGGGTGAGTGATATTGGACAACTTTCTTCAGCAAGAATGACAAAATACACTTGCGGCTTAAGATACGAGTGACATGACATGAGTTTTTCGATGTTGGGGCCATCGTTAGTCCAATTTTTTTGCTTTGTCTCACTTAAAATTTGAGATATGAGTGCTGTAAGGTGGCAAGGAACTCAACTCAACTAACTTAACAAGTAGCAGCTTGTCAAACAGTCAACAATTATATAAAAAACTGTTCTTCATTTTGAAGTACAATGTTAAACTAAACATAAAACCAAGAACTACAGTTTCTATATTTCAAATAACCGCATATCTTTACCTTAAAAAGTCTGTTTAGCTTTATGATAACAAATAATGCAAAATGCTATTGACGGGCTAACCAATAGCATTGTGATGTGGTGTTTTCAGCAACACGAGAATTGAAAACAGTGCAGCAAACGCATTCAGGCATTTTATAAATGCCCCAAAAAAAAAAAGTCACTCATATGAATGCAGCTTCCATTATTCCATTGTGAGAGTCGTCTTTGGGTGTGTCTCAATGGCTCAATTATACCGCCAGAAGTAGCCAAGGCGCACACACCAGCCAGAGCAGAACAATGATCAATGAAATGGACTAAATGTGGCAAAAAAAAATAAATTAATAATGTAGCTATATATTAATAGTGTCTCGATAAGTTCAGTGCTGAAGAAGTGCACTCCATGTGTTGACAAGTCACTGTTTTAATGGAACAGGAGAAGTGACAAAGCCACCGACTTGATTGCATTATTGGTGTAACCTGATTTAAGACTTACTTATGTTTAGCCACACGTTCGGTAGAATTTGGTGATGTTGCTGTCACTCAATGCTTAAAAGACTCCAAGTCCAAGCAAGTTAACTCTAATTGAAGTAGAAAAATAAAAAGCCTTCAAATGGTTCTTTAATGTTCATTTTGGTGGACGCCTCGCCTTTAAGACAAAAACACGTATAATGTCATCAAATGCAGATTAATCTATTGCTTTTGTTTGTCAAAAACACAGGGGAGGAGGACCTTGAAAAAAATTTTTATCTTAAATTACAACCGTAAGATTGAAGGGACGGAGTGGGAAGCAATTAGATTTGAATTTAAATCGCTCGGCCCTACTCGAAATGCTTGGCGGATCGCACAAACAACCTGATTGTATGCAGAAGCCAGTCTCAGTGAAGACCTCTCAGACAAAACGAATGGCGATAAATTGTTCCGGATGGACAAAAAGCGTTTGAAGCATTGAAGGAAATATTTGGAAGGACACGAGGAACTGAAAATTCCGGTTGAATTATGAGCCGGTGTGAGAGTCAGCCAACGGCCGCTTGTCTGAGCGAGGGCGGGAAGCCAGCATTTTCCCCACACCATCGCTTCCACGCACAAGCCATTCCACTCTTCACGTCTCCAAATCCACGCCATGGGGCACTTGCAACGCGTTCGTCCGTTTTCATTCAAATCCCCGTGCATTCTTGCGCGGTTCACATAACCTCTCACCATCTGCCTTCATTCACGTTGAATGGCTGTCTGTAACGGGCCCCTTTAAAAAAAAACTATGAACATGCTATCGTCGTGCCAAAAACAGTTTCCACTGATGGAAAACAAATAGAAGAATGCTCCTGGCAAAACGCTGATATCTTCCACCTGTTTCCCAGATGGGGAAAAACTTATCTGTTTCCAAAGTCATAAATGCTTGAGGGGAAAGGGATTACGAACGATACAGGAACAGAGAGGCAGAGCAGAGTTGCAGGAAATGTGCAAGAGCGACCCTAACGACGATTGTTTACACAAAAACTTGCGATGACATCATAGCCTTAAAATAAATGCCGGAAAGATGATTTAATTGTGAGAAAATACATCGGAAAAACGCGTGGCACGTGCCGCAAAGACTCTTCGTAACTTCTGCAAACAGTCTAGGCTAAACCAGGCTCCGACTCGACATGAAAAGCTTGTCCCTCAGTCCAGATGTATCACTTGAACATAGAGTGGATATGAAAAGTATACACACCCTTGTTGACATACATTCTCGATCGTGACGTATATGTTCTTACACACACACACACACACACACTCACACACGCATGTACCTCCTGATGCCAAATGGGACCGAGCTGTAGACCAGTACAGACGCTCCCCGACTTATGAACATCCGAGTTACGAACAACGGTACATACGAACATTTTCACGGGTATGTCGAAAAAAAAAAAGAAAAAGTTAGATTTTGTATTGCGCGCCTTTTTCCGAGTACAGGTACTGTAGTACTTCTTTCCGCCGCTAATACCGACGTGAGGCGCTGTGAGAGCTCGCCCAGCATCCACCCCGAATCCGGCTTCCTCTGCCCAGTTGTTAAATATCTCGTGCATCCATTATTCAATATTAAACATACATTCCAGACAAAATATAGCACTGAAGCAACTTACGAACGAATTCACCTTATGAACAATCGTCCGGAACGTAACTAGTTCGTAACCTGGGGAGCGTCTGTAGTTGGGGACCAGTGGTCTACAGTATGCATCGTGGCGTCAAAAATGTAACTAAATAGCTAATAGGAAAGTAGTAAACGTTATTGTTACTGGTTTTGAAGCGGTGACATAAAATCCAATGATTTTTCCCAAATCAAATAATCTAAAACTGTGTTTTTCAAACTTTTTTGGGCCAAGGCACACTTCTTTCATTGAAAAAATCTCGCGGCACACCACGAGCTGATAATGTGACCCCCCCACCCCCCTTATTTTAACAATGAGCGTGTTCTATTGTAACTATAACCGTTTTCAACATTGAAGAATGGCGTTATAACAGCTTGAATTTGAATCAAATGAACACAAAGATAACAGTATTTTATCATCTTTCATATTGTTTTACCGTCGTCCTGCATTCAGGCGTCACAAATTTGCTTGTCTCTCGTCGAAACACAAGGCAATTGGCTAGCTGTTGCTGCACCCTAGCGGTATGGGAGGGTACTACATGATTACTTTCTGGGCGAAAGACCGCGCAGGCATACAAATTGGATATTTTCCCGCGGCACACCTGACAATGTCTCACGGCACACCAGTGTGCCGCGGCACACGGGTTGAAAAACACCGACCTAAAAGGTATTTTAGGGGGAATGTTGTAAGACGAATTTGAAATGATCAAGTGTTTTGGCCTTACTGTTTGGGTATAAACTTTTAATATTAGCGATTATACTTTTGGAGGCTAGGGGGGATACATTATTCCCATTTTTTTTGTTTGCTTTGAGTCAACTTTATTGCTGTATAACAGCTTAAATGTAATGTCATCAAGAGTCAGCTCTTGCACCTTATTTATTGCATTGAATTCTTCCCTGTTTTTTTCTCTTACCTCTATCACTCCCAACTCCACCACCACCACCACCACCATCAACACCCTCCATAACACCCCCTCTCCCGACAGAGGTAACACATCCCAGGCCACCGGCGCCGTCTCCGGGGAACAAAGCACCTAATGGAAACATGGCGTCTGGCCACATACTGTAAATGCCAAGCAATTTATGGACAGCACCGAGCGAGGAGGGGGACGGGCGGGAGAAGAAGGAAGGGAGGAGGGGATGAGAGAGAGATAGGCCGCGAAGCCAAAATGCTTGTTTCGACAGCCGGGATTGAAAGAAAAAAAAAGAAGAGAAAAAGCAGCGGTAGTATGGTGAATGATACAGACAGTAACAATACATCACAATATTTTCCAAATGAAACAAAGAATATCATGAAAACAGGATTGCACACTAATTGATTTTTTTTTTGGGGGGGGGGGGTTGATGATGCATCATAATGATACTAAGTACTGACTTTCAGATTTTCCTGTGCAGGCGTCTCCATATACACTACTCACAAAAGGTTAGCGGTATTTGACTTTTGGGTGAAATTTCAGCATGAGCCTAAAATGCATTCAAACATTTACAGGTGAACTTAATGTGACCTTCTCTAGGTTTTTGAATGCACATGTCCAACTGTTCAATGTTTCAGTACTTTTTGCACAAGATGCTGTTCTTTAACGGCAAAATTAACAACAGGCGTTTGATCTTTCAATGGACCAATAAATGTCCTGGTTCAATTACGAGCTGGTGTTTAAACAGTCATCCTCATCATGCTGTTCATATTTCGACCAAATGAGACCAAGACGGCACCTAACAATGGATCAACAGTACCTTGCCATTGTGATGCTTCAAACAGGACGTTCCCAGACGGAAGTGGCCACTGAGCTTCAAGTGTCACTGAGTGTCATCAGAGACGGACAGAGATAACAAGAGACTGGACGAGTCACAGAAAGATGTAGAAGTGGATGTCCTTTGGCCACATCCCATGCTGAGAAAATGGATGATGAATTCCACTCAACTCTAGGCACGTTTAAAGGCGCGTTCCCACGTTGCAATTTGTCTTATGCAACGTGTTGCATAAGACAAATTGCAAATATGATGTTGCAAACCGAATGTGTTCCCACGTTGCAATGTGTTGCAAACAATTTCAAATCTGGCGGGAATAGTTTTCCCAATGCGCGTTTAACGTTATTTCGTTCTGCGACTATGGCGGCTAATTGTCAATACGACAGCGACGATGATCTCCTCGAACTGGCAGCTATCGGTCTACTAGCCGAGCTAGAGGAGCCAAAACCCAAACGGTCGTTTTGGGTACGACCGTGGATCGGGAGACGGAAAGAACTCGGCGCTTACAACGCTCTGATGCAGGAGTTGGCGGCCGAGGACCCCGATAATTAATAAGTAATTATGATATTATTGTCGACATAATAATCGAAGACGCTGCCTCGATCGCCATCCATACCTGTCATGCAGTCGCCCATCAACTCCGATATGCTCGTGTAGGCAGCTTGTCGGTGTTCCCTCCTTGAGTAGAACTGGCTCCCGACGTTCCACAAGCAATCATGCGAATGGTAATAATTAATAAACCTTTCGGTGTCGCCCCGGGAGAGCTCGATTTTTTTTTTATTTCTGTTTCGACGCCATTATACTTCCCGCGTTCCGTGTCACGACGCGATGTTTTTGTCACGTGATAGCCCAGCGCGTTCTGATTGGTCGGGTTCATGCCACACGTTGCAAGGAAATAGAACAAGTCCTATTTCATGCAACACGCATCCAACACGTTGTATGCCACAAATGTCTGTCCAACTTCGGGGTTCACACGTTGCAATGTGTTGCATGCCACAAAACTTGTGCCACAAATTGCAACGTGGGAACGCGCCTTAAGTGTCACGTCAGACCATTCAAAACCGTTTATAATAGCGTGATCTGCGTGCTAGACGACCTGCAAAGGTACCTGACCACACCACCGGGCACAGGCGTCATGGTCTTGCATGGGCCAGGGAGCATTTACAAGGGCCTCAGTGCTGTTCTCTGATGAAAGTCGATTCACGGTGAGCAGAAATGATGGCCACCAACGATGTTGGAGACATCAAGGAGAGCACTATGCCTTGGCGCTGTTGTCACCAGACGAGCTTCTGGTGGTGGCAGTGTGGGCAGGTGTGCCTCAGCAGACAATAAGTCTAAATGTGAACAGCATGAGATGTCGGTGTCAAGCTGTAATTGATGCTTGAGGGCTCATGATGAGTTATTAAGATGTGGACATTTTTTGTTGTGGTGTACCCACCATTGTTGTCAACTTTTCTTTCAATTAATTGCCTGAGTTGAGGAACTCACAAGTGCATGCTTCTACCTAAATGTCCTACTTTCATGTTATGATATCACTGCAGCGTGAACTTTTTACATTTTCAATAACTTTCACCTGAAAACTGAATATCCCCAACTTTTTGTGAGTAGTGTATGTTGATATTTTTCCAACTATACCATTACGGTAACATCAAATTGCAGCGACTGGTTGCTGATTAGTATATTGGAGAAAAAATAGTTCATGCATCACAAAATCGAGCAACTTTTTATAGTTTGTAAACTTTACTACGAGTTGCTCAAAGGGCTATTTTTAACCAGCATATTTATTTCTAGTTCCAGTTTAACTTATTGGTTTAATGTTGGCATACTTAGCCGATTTTGACTTTGGGTCTGGAGCCGCACCAGTTCTAAGGCTAACCGTCGGCCGAGGCAGCCCACGGGGCCAGCAACTCCGACCCCACGAAGGGTCATTGCTGCCACTAGGAGGTCCCAGTGGAGCCACAGCTAAGGAGATCCGCGGGAAGGGCCCGGCACATGTCCAGATTTGTCATTGCAGCCCGCGCGTGCTGGCGCGGAACGGGCAGACGGGACGACTGAGTTGAGCAGTGCGTGGGGAATAATTCCAACAGTATCACTACATAACAAATAGCACATCAAGGATTTTTGGAAAAAAGTACCTAAAATAGAATACCAAATTTTCTCATGATACCGATAATATCACATCAGCAGTCGTATCATGATGCAACAAATTTGCGGCCATCAACATTGCATCACGATATCGAGTGATATGTTTATGATGAATAAAGTGATTGAAAGGTCTCTCTATATATAATCGGCCTCTCTCTTCAACTATTTTATTTATGATATGGTCATCTTCCATCCGCTGCCCCCTACTGGCACAGAAAAGGCATCTTCTCTCCGAACACAGCTGCAGCAGACCGTGTGGCCACATTGCATGGAGGTTTTATGAACGCTGAGCTGGCGTGCGTTAGCCCCGAGACGTGTTACTCAGCGAAACGCTAATCATTCCTCTCGAGGCTTTGCATGGCATTCTTACTTGGAAGATTTTAACAGTCGCATGGCCAGCACACTAGAATTAATGGCGAGGCGACTGAGTCACGTTTGTGGAATTACAAGGTCGACGCTTTGACTCACGCCTCGCTCACTCATCTTGATGTGTGTTTCTTTTTTGAAGAAGAACCGCTTATTATCTTTTACTGTTGTTTTGTGAACTTTACAAGAGAAGCTGGCGCTTTGATGGCCTCGGCAAGGGAGGAATATGAAGCTGAAATTCGAACGGCTTTTTATACAAATGCCACATGATATCTCGATTTGTTTGAACGTACACTATGCAAGACTCTTAGTGTTCTCTTGCTTGTCCTTTTCAAAGTACGTTGTTTACCTCTGATACATTTGCTTTTAATCACGTTTTCTTGAGAATTCGCTTCTTGTAGGTTTTGACAGTATACATAATATGATGACCTCGCATGTGGGAAAGGAGAGCTACAGTCGGCAATGCATTTCTCAGCTGTTTATTAATCAATGAGCACGTTCACTCGGGAGCTGCTGTCAACCGCAGCTCACAGCTTGACTCACCTTCATCACAACCCAACCCATTAGGGCCCGCTTCTTAAAGACACATAAAGCACACACACTACAATGCGTACACTATTTTCTGTAAGTTGTAAGGTTGATTTTTTTTTTTAACTTCAAATACATTTACAATGTGCTTGTATGTCAGCAAACAACCAATAAACATGCGTCTTACGCAACAGGCAGGGGGGTTGTTTTGCAGAACTGAGAAACTGTGAACTTTTTTTTTTTTTTTTTTGCTGGAAAACATTTTCTGTGCAACTGTGGAGTTTTTTTTATATGGCCACTGTTGGTTATTTGTATAACCGTAGTTTCCCGAGAATAAGATGCACCCAGCCATTATAAAATTCCTGCCGCTGCCAAAGGCATTTTTTTCCCTCTGTATTTGTGTATAATACGCTCCCGAATTAGAATATTGATAACTGTTAAATCTATTTCCTGAAAACACACACACACACACACACACACACACACACACACACACACACACACACACATACATTCAGACACATTTTTGTTAAGAAAACTAAGGGATGATGGACATTTACTGAATCGTGCAGACAGGCATGCAGTTTTTTTTAATATGGGGGGGAAGTGTATACCACTATATTGAACCTCGTTGAAATCCATCCTTTTTCTATTACACTTGTCCTCATTAGGGTCATGTGTGAGCCAGCTGACGTTGGAGGATAGATTGGGGACACGCTGGAATGGTCGTCAATAAATCACAGGGCACATACTGACAAACAGCCATTCACAATCACATTCAATGAAGGGTCTTGAAAGATTCTAACATGTTTTTGGAATGTGCAAAGCCGCCGTGAATTTAACCTCTCCGCTGTGAGCCAGATGTGCTAACAACTATATCACTGTGCTGTCAAAATTGTGTCACTGAATTCATGATGAGTGAGTGAGACAAAAAGATGAGGTACCGTGTCAGAAAATGAAGAAATACTTCTTGACATGGAAGCATACGTTGCACTGAAATGCCTGCCTACGTGATAGGAGAGGACTTCCAACAAACTTGAGGCAGGCATTCATCCGGCCTCCGCTGGAAGTTTCTTATATAAAAGGGATTAGAAACAAATGTTTGCACTCATGTGGATATAATCAAGTCCGGCGCTCTGTGGCTAGCCTTTCAGCTGAGATGCCAAGGAGGAGGGGTGGGGGTCACTTTCCAGTTCCAGGAACTCGCCGCAAGGAGTGAACATCGCTGGATGTGCACAGTGTGGCAAAGAGGCGGTGCACACAAGATAGGATGGACATATCGTCTTCATTTTTCTCTTCTTTTTTTTTTATGTTGGTGTCTGCCAGGAACCCTCGGTGAGCCCATCTGCTTTCAATTACCAACTGAGGATGATGTTAACCTTCTTCCTGTCCATAATGTCCTACACTTGCAATGTCAAAACATCCTGCATCCTGCCACTTTCTACCACCCCCCCCACCTGATTTTTTTTTCTACACTTGGGGTCACTTTTGTTAAGGAGAAGAAGGCAAAATAAAGTAAAAAGAGAGGCCATGCTACTCTGTGTGATTTAAGGTAATCTTGTGGTGTTGGGCATCAATTATGCTCTCAGATTTGGTGGATTAGATCAAGGGAAAGCCTGTCATCCCCTGCATTAGTCGTGGTTCACTATTTGCTCAGTCAATGTTTTGTTTTTGTCTGTAAAACCTAGCTAGTCACTGAAAAAAATCACCTTTTGTACCTCAACCAGGGAGCCAACTCATAGCACCGAGCAGGGTTAGCATTAGCGGTAGCCACGATTCACTGTGATCAGATTATGGCACCGGAAAATGTGTTCACATGACAAATAGTTGGAGGAGGTCTGTTAAAAAAATGTACCTTCAATCTGGTCTTTCATTTTTTGAAATGTACTTAAAATCATAAAAATAATAATCAGATCAATTGTTTCAAGCCATATGAGCAGTGTGCGCTCATATGGCTGTAGTTGCACTGAAGGCTAGAAGGGAAGGGGCGTGCCATGGTTCTGCCATTTCAAAGGCAACACGGTGCCTTTTAGAGCAGTGGTTCTTAGCAAGTGGGTCGAGACCCAAAAATGTTTTGGGTGGGTAGCGGACAGTTAATGAAAAAAAGATATACATGTATTTGTTTTCCCTGTTTTTTTCTAAAACACTACTGAGTTGCACCAACTTCCCCCAAGCGTCAGGAAAATGTGCTCGAGTCGCGAATGACCTTGTTAAAAAAAAAAAAAAAAAAAAATTGTCCAGTTCAGCCTTTGGCTAATGAATGTCATCGTGTGCTAGCAACGTGCTCATGGTGGTTCGCCAAGCTCATTTGAAGCTGTGTTTAAACATTTAACATACTATACATGTACATTCAAGGGCTATTTCGAAACAAAAAAATCTTTGCTTGTTTTTAAGTTTGATAAACTGGTGTTTCGACGAGTGAGGGCACAAGCAAAAATTATTTCCAAGAACGTTTTGGACTTCCACTTTAAAGTCTTCATGGACTGACACTTACCTTGGGCACATCGATGGCGACCTCCCTCATGGCACTGGGCTTCACCACTGACATGGCCCACTGCAAGTCGGACAGAGTGACCGTCACTTTGCCCATCAGCTGCTGGTCCGACGGCTCGTCGGCTGCTCCGATCGCTCGTCTTAGTGCATTTAAACCTGCAGAAAAGACCGTTAAAGTGTTATGAGTGCTGTTACTGCATGTGTATCCTGATTCAGATGTTTCATTGCGGCTTGTGTTACAGAACAGAGGCCTTTTTTTACACAAGCAACATAATTATACATACTCGCCAAAAAAACAGAGACATGTGGCTAACTAGTGATATTTCAAGATGGACATAATATGCTCTACTAAGCATAACACCTTAACTTAACTTGACCTTTGCGAAATCTATGAATGTACGTCCCCCACTGCAGTGGCAGTTTTGGGCATGTGCGTTATGGACAGCCAACTGTTCAACGTTTCATTACTTTTTGCAAAACTTGCTGGTGGGCTCTGACAAGGAGCAGAATGGCAAAAATATGTGTTGCAACCTGCTGATGACACTATAAACCAGGGGTGCCCATATTATGTCGATCGCAACCGACCGGTAGATCGCGGAGGGGTGGAGAGAAAAAAAAACAAAACAAACAACCATTTGTGTCTTTGTGCATGTTACTTAATTATTTTTTGTGTTAATGTACACCCTAATCGTCCTATGAGTCTCATTTTCACAGGAAGTATTCAAAAAATTAAATAAAATAAAGCAGGTAAATCTTTAACCTGCGTCACCGGAAGTTGCTAGCGCTCAGCAGTCTGCAATTGCAGCTTGTGATTGGAGCTGTTGCGCTATATCTTTGATCGTCATTATTCTCATTCAGTTTGCTTCGTGTACAATTCACTGAGGGCGCGGGCAAAGAATAGGAATCTAGAGGGCCGAGGGAAGCACTTTAAAACGGTACGTGTGAGCTACGATAGTTAACAGGCTGCAAAAGTGCGTGGCATGCCTCCGTGTCAGGCTGTTGCTCATCATGGCGTGCGTGTGTATGTGCGTGCGCGGTAACGGGTCGATCGCGGGAGGCTGCCTGATCGAAAATTCGATCATCGGTCCAAAAAGTTTGGGCACCCCTACTATAAACGCAGTGGCCACTTCCTTCTGAGAGTACTGTAGTTGTTGGGTGTTGTACTGATCTCACAACATAAAGATGTGAACAGCATGATGAACAGGACTGTTTAAATATCATCCATTCATTCTTTAATTAAAAGGAACTATTCGAAAAAGGTTTGAACTGTTGCCTTCAAATACAGCGTGAAACTTATTTGACAAATTAAGGGCAGCGGCAAGGAAGTGGGACTTGTTTACGGCGCCGTGACTTGAGTTGCTTCATCCCGGCTCCGACTTTTAATCCAATTTAAACTCTAAATCACGGGAGCTGCTGCACGATGCGACCATACACGCCGGGCAAATGCAAACCAAATGAACACTAATTCCCCCTTTTTGACATAACTGGGAAGTGTGCGAGCTTTGAATAGGACACATCAGCATTGAAGCCCGGAGGAGACAGGCAAAACGGTGATGCGTCACTATCAAAACTCAGCCTTTGTCCGCCTCACAAAAGAAGTCACAGGAAACTGCTTAAGGAGAAACGAGCGAGGCGACGAGTGAATTTCCGTGCACAAAGCAGAGGATGTTGGGAAGAAAGAGTGTATTTATTTGCAGGAAAGGGTGTTTATTAGCACAAAAGGGAAGGCTCTTGGCTGGATAATGGCATAAAAGCCGGCCTGAGAAGTTATTCCAAACATTCACGACAGACAGAAGGAATGCTCTGTTCGTTTCACGGTTGAGCTATTTCAAGCTCGGATATTGCGGGGTATTTATCACCCCAGCATAAATGTTGGCGCACTCGGTATAGTTGTGATATCTCGCGGTTGCTATGAAGCCGCCGTTTCAGAAAGATTGAGAGGTTTTACAAGAGGAGATGATTTCACTTAAATGAAAAAAAGAAGGTGATGGAAGGTGATTGCAGCAACACTCCATCAATCAGACGCATTCGGGGTCAACCAGGTCGACACGGAGTAGCGCGCAAGATAAAAGACTAACAACTATTATCCCATTATTCAACAACTAATGGATTATCAAATGAATCCTAAAATATTTAGATCTTCAAATTATCGTTTGATTTTAAATTATCCAAATCCTCAAAATTTCAGTTTATGAACAGGAAGTATTCTCTGATTTCTGTAGTCCTCCTTGAAAGCATACTGATGATGTTTTGTTTCGTTTTTAATCAGACATTCTGGAGACCAAACCAGGAAGTGAATTCTTGTGAATTTATGTTTGTGTGTCTTCTGCACTGTCAGTTTGACAAAAGGTCCAGTTTTTGAACTAAAGTAAGGATAACAACACATTCTTTTAGGAATTGCAATTCATCAGTTCATCGACAAAACAGTCGACAGATGAACTGATTATTAACACAATCATGAGATGGAGTATGAAACAGTGTCATCAAGGTAGGTATTGCAATTTCTGACAAATGAAACTGGAGCTGAAAACAAACTGAACAGGACAATAATGAAGACACGCAAACTTGCTTTGGCTGGTGGTGCTTTTGGGGCTAGCAACAGAGTTCAAACAAGTTAACCATTTCACTCTTTTATATCAACTGTGAACTGAGACACACCGCAAATAGGAGCAAAAAAATCTTGTTGACATATTTTTCACAATTTATGACATGTCTTTTGTACACGAAAAGCCTTTCTAAATACAACAATCTGCGTTAGCGCCCTTCGTCTTTGGCGGGACGTCACAACAGCATGATTATTGTACTCAGTGTGCCTTTGGCTGTCCACAATAAAAGGCAAGTGGATATTTTATGTTTTGTCAATTTTTTGTGTATTCAGTATTAGTATTTTTTTTATTCCACATCCAAAGATGATTTCTGCACTGATGCTAACGATATATTTTTGTTCAGCGTAGCAACCCTCAAAGTAGTCCCAGGCATTTTCACGGTTCAATAATCTCACATTCACTTCGTCACGCTGTGAAACTTTTCTCCAGTTATTGGCCAACAAACACAAACTATTTTTTGCGCACTTTATTAAATGCCCTAAGATGCCGCAAAAGGCTTCAGAAGCCCTGCCTAAATAGCAACATAGTGCAGCAACTGGGCCGGGGCATTTTGTCAAAGTGAAACATCTTACCGAAGAGACTTTCCACCTTGGGGAGGAGCTACGTTTAGTCTGGGTTGATAGTGGAGGTTACGTCGAGTCTTCAATGCATGTGCATGTACAAACACACTGTCGGTGCGCTTTTCAGAATCATCTGTAAGCCATTTATCTGTCAGGGTAATGAGTTTTAAATAAGATTTAAGTGTTTTGGGATCATAGCTCGTCAATAATAATTGTAAATATACCGCAACAACATGGACATTTAGGTAGGCATCAATTTGTTGCCACTGTGTCACTTCGTAAACATCACTGCATTTGCGTGCAAACTAAACTTCCAGCGGCATTTAAACAGCCCATCTCGGCCCCCCGAACTTTATTTCATGTGCCACTCGCTTCTTAGTTTGATGCAGAAAGCGATGGATTTGCCAGGTGACATACCTGAGCTATCGCCAAACGGGCTGGCTCGCAAGGTTAGCCTTCTACAATTCCAAGAAAGGATTGAAAAGAAATAAGAATAATAGTCCGTTTGCCGGCCGTGACAGGATGTGGGCAAACACGTACAATCCTGGGAATGTTTTATTGAAGCGATAAAAGGTGCGGATGTTTGGCCTGCTTGCAATTTTCAGGTGTGGTTCATACCCATTGGCACGCCATAAGTGCAAATGATTTCTACCATAGTAGACTATCCATCACAAGTCCGCTTCTCACAAAATATATAAATTAGAGCTGTCAAATGATTAAAATATTTAATCTAATTAAAAACTCAACTGTCATAATTAACTCAAATTAACTAAAAATTAATCATGATTACTCACGCATTTTTTATCGTTTCTGAATTTCCTTTTGTATTTTTTGTGCTATTTTCCCCCATTTTAATGCTCTCATCAAAATGGAATCATGAATCAGTTTTCTATGTGCAAAATGCAAATATTTACTGAAATAATTTCGATTTTCAATTTTACATGAACATTTTTCACTTGGAGCAGTTATTCACACATTATCTCACACACAATATTACTGTCCATCAACAACAGTGAAAAATATTTTGTCACACAACAGCTGCTTGAACAGCTCTTTTATGGAATCAAAACAGCGCAATATAAAGTGCACATCTAAGGTAAACTAGTACTCAGCCTATAATTTTTCACGACCCCTGAATAGGGATTGTCGGTCAGCATGGAAGGATCTCTCGTTCTGTACTTTTTGATCATTTATTGGAGCACTTTGCAGCAGAAGTAGTAGTAGTAGTAGTTGTAACAGAAGTATCAGAAGCAGGTAATAACCTAAACTACACATAAATGCAGTAAAAATAATATATCTATCTTTCTGCATCACAATGTAAATATGTATATAATTGACATTAATTAATACCTTTATTTAACAATACGTTTAATAAATAATTTAATCAACCCTGATTTCACTATGTATCATTATCGTCATCATTATTCATTGTTTTAAACGTAAGAAACCATACAACACAAACATAAAGTCGAATCGAACAAAAGAACTACAAGTCCCATAAGTCAATCCCGGAAGTGGAGCGCCGACATGATTTACCCCAGCTACAACGCAATTTACTTCGTTTAAACGTCAGATTGCAGACGGACAAACATAACTATGCAAAAATGAGCTAAATAAAGACACCCCTATTCTAGCAACATTTTAGCCCACGCTGTTTGCTTTGAAATGATCCATAGCTGTCGGTCTGAGACGAGGGGGCGGAGTTACGCACGTCAGGTGTGTGCTTGGCCATTAAGTGGTATTTCAGACTCGACGTGCTATGATGATAGCTCAGTTTACGACTGCAAAACATACAGGTAACTTTGGTCTTGTCATTGGAACAATCTGGCAACTTTTTAAAAGTAAACTTTCCATTCATAAACTATTTAAGTATCCGTTTTCGGTGTCTCGCGCTGCCGTGGCTGGCAAAACAAACGTGCGTGGACCTGTGCAGAGCGATTGATGTTTTGTTTCTGGTTTATTTATAGAGCAACGTAACATCCGCTGTGACGTCTGCCGCGTTAATCTCGCGAGAACATTTTTGATCCCGATAAAATTCATTTAAATTAATGCCAATAAAAACGCGCTAAACTGACAGCTCTAATATAAATCAATTAATCAATCGATCAATCAATCAATCACACTTATTAGACTTGTATTTGAAGGCAAGTCATTTAGTCAAAGTCATTTTTAACCGCTTCGCATTTGCTCACCTGTCACTGATGACACGAGTGATTCTGACTAAGTTGACATGGCAACACAGAGGCTGATGCCTGACTGGACTGACTGACTAACTAACTAACTAACTAACTAACTAACTAACTAAATAAATAAATAAATAAATAAATAAATAAATAAATAAATAAATAAATAAATAAATAAGGAATACATTATTAACATCCACAAATTGTAATGGGAGCAGCACAACTGAAAGAAAGCTACCAAAGGACGGGAATAAACTATGAGGAAGAAATAACTACAATTTCACGGAACAAACACTTGGTTATAGATGTAGGTCAGCACTTCTGATAATTTAGACCAGCAGAGAGGTTCTTGTTGGCCCACCACTGGTTAGTACCAAACGAAGATGAAACAATGCGAGATAAGCAAAGGAAACTTGTCAACTGAAGAAGGAACGCTCGTTTTATAACTCGGAATTAAACCCTGTATGCGGGCAATGATTAGTAGTTCCAAAGCCATCCCGCAACTGCGTTTCCAAGCCCACAGTTGGCTAACCGTATATTAGCGACAACCATTTCCAGCGCATGTGCGCGCCTTCCTGCTCGGAGCCAGAGGGGTTCTCGGTGTGGCAAATGTTGAAGTGGTCCGGACGGGCCGGGAGCCAGCGTGTAGATACAAGGGGTTACTGCATCCTGTTTAGAATTTCCAGCTTGAGGTGAGGGAAACGTGGCGAGAAACACAATGAACGCAGGTTTGTCAACAACATGTCAAGTTGGGGTCAGCGTTTTTCTTCCGATGGAGTGCGAGATGCCCCCCGAGGGCGCCGCATCGCACCGTCCAACTACGTTAGCGTTGCTTAGCTTGGACAAGAAACATCTGGTCTGAGTGGAAGCGAGCTGGCGAGGCAGGATGTGGAAGGAAGCCGGTTGAGGCGGGAAATGTGGCCTACCGGCCCCAAAACGTGCAACATGTGCGCTAACCCCCTAAGCGGCAGATACAGTGGTGGCCTCCGCCCCAGGGAAGATGTTGGGATCACAAACAAAAGCTGAGAAATGTTCCCAAAAGAGAGAGTTGGTGAGGACTAAATCAAATTAAGACTTATTAATTTCATCAGACATGGCTCTGTGTTTCTCGGAATGTATTTTCTGACACTAATATTAAAAAGCCTTTCTTTTTTTTTTTTTATTTGTTCGCGTCAGGTTTTTGAGTCATTTTCATTTTTTTGTTTTAAAGTTTGGATTGGATCGCAGTATGGATTTTACCAAGGTGGTAATTTATAGCTCTGACGTACATTAAAAAAAATACAATAAAATCCACATGCAGCTGAAACTGATCCATAATTCAGAATCAGTGCAAAAAGTTCATCTAGAAAAGTTCCCCCACAACTCTGATTAAATAATTGATCCAAAAAGTGTTGACGAGTGTTCAAGTGTCAAAATTGGCCTCTTTTAACGTGTTTTTAGCGTGCGTGCATGCATGCCGTATGTTTAAACTGGCGTATGTTTAAACTGGCGTATGTTTTACCACGCCTGGCTGCGCCCAATAATACAGTGCGTTTTGTGTATGTGTAAAATACAGAAATAGCACCCGTTACTGAGACTGCGCCATACAACACGGTGCGCAGAATGGTCGTGAAAATACGGTACTTTTTTTTGTGTTTGTTTTGTGAATAATCTGACTCTATTTCTGACTTGACTTCCACCTCAAAGTCCACAAAATGACAATTTGTACCTTGGAAGAAGAAGAATTCTAAAAAGAATACTTTGCCATTTCTTTCTAATATTTGGATATTTTTCTTTTTTGCATTTTTCCATCTCAATCCTTCAGTAAAAGGACACTTTGATTCACTCCTCTTTCATCTATAACTGCTTCAAACAACAAAGTGTATGCAGGAAAGTGGTTCAGATTGCACGATTGTCTGTGTCTTATGTGTTGTCTTGTACAAACTGTAATAGTATTGTATTCTACCACTGATCACTTTAGCTCTGCTTGAAACTATGGTTCACTTACATTATGAAATGTCCTTCCATACCTATTTGTCATGTTCTTGTTTATGATGATACTAATGCAGCGTGTTATACCGGAGACAAATTCCTTGTGTGTTCTACATACTTGGCCAATAAAGATGATTCTGATTCTGATTCTGATTATTTTGTCATTTTTGTTAACTTTTCTTTTGATGGCGGCACGGGCACCCGCAGCGGCTCCTCTTGTTGCATGTTGTCTTGAGAGTCAAATGTGCTGTATGTTGCACATTTGACAATAAAGTTGGACTTGAACTTGAATATAGTGATGTTTCTTGTATTTCTTTACTTTTCATCTAATACTCTGTTTTTCATATTTTTTTTCATTTTTAACATGTGTTTTTCATGATTCCACTATTACAACTAAAGGGTTTGATATTTCAGGTTCGCCCTTTGTGAACAGTTGACTGGCAAATGAAAAAGTGCAATAAATGTTGATGACAGAGGAAGACATATCAGGTATTGCCAATGAAATTCTGCAACGACGGCAGGCATGGCTAATTCAACCGACTTTTAGGAGACACTTCAAGGTCAACGAGTCCAAGGTTTTTAAATCCGCCCTGGAGGCTCATTTTTATTTGCCGCTTTTCTTGGAAATAAGCGACTTTCTCTGAAACCTTCCTCAGCTGAAGGTGCAGTTGCCATGGTGAGGATTTGATGTGACCTCAACGCTTGCTGAACCGAGATGCCACTAAAGCGATGCAGAGAGCCATCATCCTTTTGGTTTGGCTGTTCTCCTTTTATTTTGATGGGTGTCCGTTATTTGAGGACAGTCATACCTCGGTTTTCGACCATAATCCGTTCCAGAAGGCTGTTCGAAAAGCGATTTGTTCAAAATCCGAAACTATTTTATTTGCCCATGACTAGGGGCTAATACACTATGCAGAAATATCATAAAAACGGTCAGATTTGCATAAATCACAATAAACACGTCGGCTCACAATGAACGCTACACGAGGAAAGGTCACTTCCTCATGTAAGGAAGCCGAGAGGAGTCGAGTGGCATATTCGGATTTGTTCAGTTTGGTCGAAAACCGGTTTTCGGTCATAATCCGAGGGGTAAAAATCTCAAATTTTCTGGTCGAAATCCGATTTAGTCGAGAACAGAGACGTTCGAAAACCGAGGTTTGACTGTACTTTGCAAATATTTAATTTCATTTTTTTTGGTCTCAGTGATGTATATTCTAATAAATTTTGATATATTTCCAATGTTTGTATGTTTTCGACAGTTATGTCATTTATATTGGCTTAATATTGTAATTTCATTTTTTTAAAACATTGTTTTGACTTTGGCCAGAGAGCCTGTTGTGGGTCATGTTTTGGTGTACATTTTTTTTAAATTACATTTATGAATATTTATCGCCTTGTTTGCATGTTTCATCTGTATCGTATATTTTGTGATATATATATATATATAGAGAGAGAGAGAGAGAGAGAGAGAGAGAGAGAGAGAGAGAGAGAGAGAGAGAGAGAGAGAGAGAGAGAGAGAGAGAGATTACAGTACTTTCACACTTTCCTTTAATACATTATCTGATGCTATATTTTTGTCCTTTGTGTCTTTCACCTCATTGCTTTTGTACTTTTTGTCTAAGACTTTTTGTCTTATTTTTTAATAGTGTCGAATTGTAATATCTCTTTGATATTTTAGTATTTCGTAATATTATGTTTATATGTTTTTTGTACTTAATATAGTTTTTTTCAGGTAAATATTTTTCTGCTTTTGTCTGTTCCCAATATTTTCCCTTTTTTAAGATGCCACTAAAGCGATGCAGAGAGCCATCATCCTTTTGGTTTGGCTGTTCTCCTTTTATTTTGATGGGTGTCCGTTATTTGAGGACAGTCATACCTCGGTTTTCGACCATAATCCGTTCCAGAAGGCTGTTCGAAAAGCGATTTGTTCAAAATCCGAAACTATTTTATTTGCCCATGACTAGGGGCTAATACACTATGCAGAAATATCATAAAAACGGTCAGATTTGCATAAATCACAATAAACACGTCGGCTCACAATGAACGCTACACGAGGAAAGGTCACTTCCTCATGTAAGGAAGCCGAGAGGAGTCGAGTGGCATATTCGGATTTGTTCAGTTTGGTCGAAACCGTTTTCGGTCATAATCCGAGGGGTAAAATCTCAAATTTTCTGGTCGAAATCCGATTTAGTCGAGAACAGAGACGTTCGAAAACCGAGGTTTGACTGTACTTTGCAAATATTTAATTTCATTTTTTTTGGTCTCAGTGATGTATATTCTAATAAATTTTGATATATTTCCAATGTTTGTATGTTTTCGACAGTTATGTCATTTATATTGGCTTAATATTGTAATTTCATTTTTAAAACATTGTTTTGACTTTGGCCAGAGAGCCTGTTGTGGGTCATGTTTTGGTGTACATTTTTTTTTAATTACATTTATGAATATTTATCGCCTTGTTTGCATGTTTCATCTGTATCGTATATTTTGTGATATATATATATATATATATATATATATATATATAGTGAGAGAGAGAGAGAGAGAGAGAGAGAGAGAGAGATTACAGTACTTTCACACTTTCCTTTAATACATTATCTGATGCTATATTTTTGTCCTTTGTGTCTTTCACCTCATTGCTTTTGTACTTTTTGTCTAAGACTTTTTGTCTTATTTTTTAATAGTGTCGAATTGTAATATCTCTTTGATATTTTAGTATTTCGTAATATTATGTTTATATGTTTTTTGTACTTAATATAGTTTTTTTCAGGTAAATATTTTTCTGCTTTTGTCTGTTCCCAATATTTTCCCTTTTTTAATTGGTCTATTTTTTTCATTTGTGTATTTTTCAATACTTAAAAAAAATTAGGATTTTTTTTCGTCCTTCATAATTGTTCTATTTTTTTGTTTGATAAACATTTGGTATTACTTTCCACGATAGCAATAACACCCAATTTGAAGAGATCTACTCTTTCCTTTGGCTACGGATTAAATTTGACATTTTCTTGTCGTTTTGCTTCATGTGGTTGTGGAGCCAAATTATGAAAAAGTGTCAATAACCAAGTGCGCACTTTCATAGTTGGACTACATCGTTTGCAAGTGTCTACTCTTTAATATTCGGATTGCACTCGATCTCTGGAAAGTAATGGGAGTCGGCATAAGGTTCAAATTAAAACATGTTGTGCTGCCTGGCTCGCTTGTTTTTCTTTTTTTTTCTTTTTTTTTTCCTTCCCCTGCCTGTCCTTCGGATGTTTTCATAACCAAACCAAATGTGTGCTCAGAGTGGGCCAAAAGCACTCAGGAGAGAGAAGAGCCCTGAAGCCAAAAATGTTGGAGTCACATTGTTGAATTGAATTTCCGCTGCCCCGCGGACGTCCGTCAAGCTGGTTTGCCATCTCCTGTCAGGCTGCTTCACCCTGAGTCTTATCACAATCATTTTTGGGATCACCCGGCAGTAAAAGGTGACATTCATGCACTTCGCGGCTCCACCAGTAAGAGCCGAGGCACATACAGTGTTTGACATGAGAAAAATACACCCGGCAAAACACAATGCACAAAGTAAAGTGGTATTGAGGGAATGGTGATCTCGTCCCAAATTGCACAGGGCGAAATGTGAGTGCGTTTAGGTCAACATTTTGCCATTTTTCTGTGATATGAATGGCAACAGCTGGATACACAAGTTAATTGGAATGCCATCTAGTGGAAGAGCACAGAATGGTTCTGCCTGTCACTGTATGTTGCTGGAAATAAAATTACATTATATGGAGTTAATTTTTAAAAAACACTCTTTCGACCAATGAACTAAGAATGGAGTTGTGCTTTGCGTCTACTATTTTTGTAACTGTTCAATGCTACCTCATATGTTGTAATATCCTCCACTTTTCTTTTAAATACTACCGGTATTTAATATTATCTACTGTTTAACATTTTGAGAGTATTTTTCATTTTTTTCTTTTTTATCCATCCATCCATCTTCTAATCCGATTTTATTCACAAGGAGCCTATCCCAGCTTTCTTCAGGCAGTAGGCAGGGGACACCCTGAGCCCATTGCCAGCCAATCGCAGGGCACACAGACGTACAACCAGCCACGCCCACACTCACACCTTGGGACAATTTGGTGTGCCCAATCAACCTACCACGCATGTTTTTGGAATGTGTGAGGAAACCGGAGTGCCCGAAGGAATGTGCAGGGGGAAAAAAAAAATCAATCAAGGCTTTTCCACTACTTGTCAAATAGTTGTCACTTGTTGACAAGGCATTGCTCAAGGTTGAATATCCAAACGTTTCCATTGCTCGAGAGCGTGTGGAGCGACAGCGTCTCTCGGGTGAATTGCAGAATATTTTAGGCGTGAAGCCATCACACAACCGCAGGAACGTTTTCATTACTCGCCGGGGCTTCCGCAACACTCTCTGCACCTGTACGGTATGTACAATAGACAACATCTGCTCTCTCAGCTGAAACACCGGAATACAATGTGCTCTTTAAGAGTGTGCATGCACACGCACAAAAACACACGCGCACAGACACACACACACGCACGCGCGCAAACACACACACGCACACACACGCACACACACGCACACACACACACACACACACACACACACACACACATTCATTCACACGGGAGGTGATTACAGTTACGCTCATGCCAATTCACGCACACCCAACTGTGTGGCAGCACAAGCTCAGTGACAGGGTCAAGCAGGACAAGCAGCATATTTGATTTTTTTTCTTTTTTTGGGGGGGTGATAAACAGCAGCCTCCCAGAAAGTTCATGCGCGGATCCGGCTGATATTTACGCAACCCATCATGAAATTCCACCACTGTCCTTAAAAGGATACGCAAAGTAGGAAAAATGCTTTATAAGGCCAGGTGCCGGATGTAAACATCCGCCCGCCATGCTTTCTGACGACCATTAACTGAAGCGCATGAGCAAAATAACTTTGTTGTGCAATATTTTTCCACAAGTTTGTGTGTTTAAATTATTTTTAATATGCAGGTCGTCTTCAACTCACGAACGGTCGACTTGCAAATATTTCGTAGGTATGAACAAATGCTGACAGCTCTCCATAAATGTCATAAAATGCCATTCTGCGTTCACAAGTTCATATTTCCAAATGTATCAGTATCCTAAAATGAAACAATATATCACAAAAGAAACAGGAAATTCCATTGAAATCACTGGAAATAATTAGTGTGACAGTGAAACTCCTCTACAATAATCTGTTTGCAGCAAGAAATTTTTCACAACAGGGAGTTTTTCACTGTAGCAAATTTGGTCTCAGATGTAAGCACACACACACCCACACACACAAACGGATGTGTACACGCACACACAAACGTATGTGTACTCTATTTTTATTCCAATAGTGCATAAGTATGAGCACACACTTATTTGACACTTCATACTGTCAGTGTAGAAAGAAAAAAAGGGAAAGAAATTGCGAAATTTACGATCAGCATTCACTGTCACTTACATCAATTTCTTGGATAATGTCTTTTATTTTGCTTGCTCCGTCTTTCATTTTGATCACTTTTACCCTCTCTTCGAGCATCAGAGCTCTTCTTGTCTTAGCTGCTTGACATCCAAAGGTCCGTTTTGTAGCCATTTTAGCATTATAACGTCCACGCTCGTCTGAATCTAACAATAACAAATACTTCTGGACCCGGTGGCTTTTCTTTCCACCATCTCAGTGTCTCTACCTAACCCTAACCCAAGACAGTGTTGCTCAGCTGATGTCATGCAATTAACTTTTAAGCCAGCCACGGGACACTTCGTAGTCCTCGATGGCCTAGTTAGCTCTCGAAGGCTAAAAACCTTACGCTAATTAGCGCTCCAGTTAGCGTAAGGTTTTTAGCCTTCAAGAGCTAACTAGGCCATCGAGGACTACGAAGCGTCCCGTGGCTCGACGGACATTCAAATAAACGAACGTTTCCTCGAATGCTTTACTTGTTATCATGCTAAAAACAGCATGAGAAGCGCTCCAGTTAGCGTAAGGTTTTTAGCCTTCGAGAGCTAACTACGGCCATCGAGGACTACGAAGCGTCCCATGGCTGTTTTTAGCATGACAACAAGTAAAGCATTCGAGGAAACGTTTGTTTATTTGAATGTCCGTCGAGCCATAAGCAATTTACTCTCAGCAGCTAATCGGATGCTACGGCTCTAGCGTCAGTAACTACACACATAGACAGTGAGGTTCCTCTTGGCCAATCGCAGGCCAGGGTGATGCTCGGTAAGCCAATGGCAGAGCAGCTATGAGTATGTTGAGTCCAGGAAACTCGCAGCTGTTCACTATGTAATAAACACCGTTCACTATGTAAACCAGTGTGGTGGTTGCTGTTGCCGTTTCCGAACGAACCAGTAGAGGTCGCTGTTGGATAATACTTCATTGTAGTGAATGTCTTCGCGGGGCTGGAGCAGAGAAAATGATTTTGTATAACGCAACAGGGGGTTTCGTCGTATGGGGGGGCAGGAGAATGGGAATTGTGTTAATGCATGAAGATTTTTTCACATAAGAGGGTATTTTCGCCCATGTAGGTTTCATTCTAGTGGAGTTTCACTGTATTTGAAAATTTATGGGCGGCCCGGTGATCCAGTGGTTAGCACGTCGGGCGTTTCCCCCGGGCCTGCGTGGGTTTTCTCCGGGTACTCCGGTTTCCACCCACCATCTAAAAACATGCATGGCAGTCTGATGGAACACTCTAAATTGTCCCTAGGTGTGATTGTGAGCACAAACGGTTGTTCGTTTATGTGAGCCCTGCGATTGGCTGGCAACCGGTTCAGGGTGTCCCCCGCCTACTGCCCGAAGAGGGCTGGAATAGGCTCCAGCACCCCCCGCAACCCTTGTGAGGATAAGCGGATCGGAAAATGGATGAATGGATGAATGAATGAAAATGTATGTCGTTTGAAGGTCCTTACTCAGACCGCCCTCTGCTGGAAAACGACAATTCAGTGAGTTACGTTTTGACTGGCATTTTGCTCCACGTGTGCAGCAAGGGATGACACACGACATATTATTTTTTACATTTTGTCCAATATTTTTCGCACGACTTTCTATTGTCCATGTAATATTTCTGTTATTTTATGTCTTTTATTTTCTTCTTCCTCGTGCATTTCCCCTTGTGTTTTCTCCCCTTGTTTTTGCAGTTGTCATTTTTTCCAAATATTTGTGAATTTTTTACCTCATTGTTTGGCTTCTTCGACAGTACAGTTAGAGCCAAACATACAAAACTCTTCCTGCGTATTTCCCTGCAGGCATCTGCCTTTTAATTTGCTTTCCGGCGGGTTTTAACTGAAGCATGTTAGCCAAATAACTTGGGCTGGGGGGGAAGTAAATTACTCCTAGTTGTTAAGTTAGAGAAGCGGATCTTTGTGTTTATTACTGCTCATAATCAATTTTACAGGCGCCCTTTTTTGTTATGGTGGCCTTCCCCTGTTTACAGAGGCTTGTAAACAGCGAGGCTCGGATGTGGCACAAATAAACAAGCACGCACGCACACACACACACACACACACACACACACACACACACACACACACACACACACACACACACACACACACACACACACGTGCACGTACGCAATGGGTCATGTTTCAGCAAAACGCCAAGAGAGTTGACAAAGACTCCAAAAGCCCCCATGGCAGATTAGAATATTGTTAACCAATACCTTCTACTTAGTTTTTTTTCCCTCTTCCTTAGCATATCATGCCCTATCTTGAAAATTATACATCCATTGATCAATTTTCTGAATAAAGTTTAAAAAAAAAAAAAGCTGATTTCCTGTATGGCAACAACAAAATACGTTTCCTTTTCTTCTTTTCTTACCGAGCAGCATATCATGCATTATCCTCAATTAAGCTTATTTCCAAGACAGCGCCATTAAAATACGACTAATCACACAACGATCATTCAATGTGACATGAAAACAGGTAGCAGGGTCCACTTTGATTCTATTTTCTTCTTTCTGAGCAGTAGATTTTGCACACATTTCTCAAACAGTGACATCAAAGTGCAACTATTCATACTACAAACACGCAATGTACTGTAAAATCAGCTAACAGGTTTCAATTTTTCCTCAATTCGTTTTTTCCCGAGCAGCATCTCATGCACTCTCTTAAATTAAGAAGCAAATGTCTGCATTCAGAAGGCAACATGACGAAAAGCCAACTAGCATAAGACGAGTTTTGGGTGCTATATCTTCTTAATTCATGCACCATCATCATTTAAGAAGCTTATTATTGTGAACCTGACATCAACATTTATTAAAATCCCCACGAAAAGTGTGCATTGTGATGTAAAATCTAGATACTGGTAGTTGGTTCCAGTTATTTACTACTTTCTTTTTCCTGAGCAGCTTATCATGCTTCCTGGAATAAGGAAGCTTCCTGCATCGATCCCTTTGACTTTTTCCATGCTTGGATCAACCGAGACAATGCACAAATTCTCCCATGAGTCCAATGTTTAACATGAAGAATATAAAAAAGTGTGTAAAAAAAAAAAAACACCTACACAGTTATCATGGTTTTATGACGGCTACATTAATCAAGTTACATAATTTTCCATTTCTCTTTTTATTGTTGCGAGGGCAGGGCAAAAATTCCATCATGGATCGTGTTCAACTTTACAAGGTCTACTGAATTTGTTTGCAATTGGTGCAAAATCGAAGTAAGGCAAAAGGTCTTTTCTGTGAGCACATTGCTGCAATGTAATAAGATGTGCACTAGAGGGAGATGTTGAAGTCCACCGCAACTTAGCTCAAAGTGCTAAGGAACTCAACTGTATTGTAATATAAGGTCATCCTACCTAACAAATCAATTGTATGATGACACACATATATACTGTTATTATTTTAGAGCTAAGTTTGTATTTATACAAATCTATTGACCAAGTGGGAGATGTCAATATTTGGAACTGAATGAAACGGGCCCCAAATTGCACCAATCCATCTGTAATTACAGTGAAACTCCTCTATAACGAAACCGACATGTGCGAAAATCCCCCCTGGTGTGAAAAAATCTTCATGCATGAAAGCCATTCCCTCTTTTCTGCTTTCCCCTACAACAAAAAGTCCCCCTGTTGCATAATACGAAATCCTTTTCTCTACCATAGCCTCGCAATGAGGTTCACTACAACGAAAACAAGCCTTCCACAAAAGTCTAATGCGACCTCAGCCTGCCACAGCGACTCCTACTGCTTAGCTCGGAAACGGCAACAGCAACCATCACACTGGTTTACACATGCGCAGTAGTACAGGAAGTTATTTATTGTTAGTTTCAGACGCAGCACGAACTTTGCATTGCTAAAATGGCTACAAAACGGACCTTTGCAGGCCAAGGAGTGAAGAAAAGAAAAGCTTTAGCGCTTGAAGACAGGATAAAAGTAATAAAAATGAAAGATGGAGGAAGCAAAGTAAAAGACATTATGCAGAGATGAAAGTGGACTTTTCTGAAAATCCCGGAAAAAATAAATAAATTGTATAATTGTGCGCATGTTTACGTCTGAGATCAAATTTGCTCTAGTGAAAAGTCCCCTGTTGTGAAATATTTCTGGCTGCAAACATGATTTCATTGTAGAGGAGTTTCACTGCAACTACAACGGTGCACTGGTCACGCAACACATCTGTCTTCAAGGTGTTGTATTGGCTGTTTTGGGAAAGGAATAAAAGGGTGCGGGGAAAAAAAAAAAAAGCATGTTTTCCCTCAGGGCATGAAACCTTCCCTTCATCCTTATTCTTACTCTAGTCCTGTGTAAAACGGCTGATTAGAAGGCAAACTGCCAAAAACATGAGCGATTGATAAGACGTCAATGCAGAGTAAGAAGGTCAACTTGTTGATTATTCTCTTCTCTAATTTGTATTGTTTGCTCATAATTTATTTTTTTGTCCAGTATGACAATATTTTTCATGTCACTATCTAGTCCATTCGTTCCAAATTAAACAAGTTAAAATGTTACTTGGCATCCATTGAGCCAGAAATAATGTATCTGAACCTTTACTCAGATTTTCACCACAAAATGTAACGGGTTGCCATGTTCTCCCTTCAAAAGCTGCCAGCCACGCCAGTTTATGGCAAGAGCGTGCTCTTGGACCACCCAAGAAGTCTACACACATACTAAGTCAGTATGTGTGTCACTGGGATGTGTGAGGGGTTGTGGGTGAGGAGCAGGAGGAAGAGGACGTGGTTTTGGCGGTTTCTGTCTTTGGGATTGGAATACCACGGAAACCCCCGACTTCCTTTTAGGTTAATATCAACACACGGAATTCAAGAAACAAGTCATTCTGGAAGGAGTAAGTCAGCAGTGATTGTGGTTTGCAGAGGCACGACAGCAAGAAAAGGCCCAGTCAAGGCAGGGAACGGTGGTCAGGTCATTAGGTACACCCACACGAAAAAGTAATTGGAAATTACACAGTCTAACAATATTTTCAGGAGTGTATCAGACCAGTAATGCAACATTTTACTTTTTTTGGGGGCAAAGAATTATAAAAAGTTATGTCAAATTTTATACATTAAAAAAATATAACAATTTGAATATTTGCATGCAACAAGATTTTTTTTTAAAGATAAATTTTTAAAAGACTATTTGAAAGGTATCCTTTAACCACCCCAAAAAAACTATTGTGAAAATTAAGATGTACATTTATGAACCTGTGATTTTATTTTTTGAGTATGATCATGAGACTCATTGTCGGGTTGTTTTATGGTGTCTGCTGTTTTTGTGTTGTTTATTTGACGGTCTTTGTTATCGTATTTGTATTCCATGTACAGCACTTAAGAAGAAGTGGTTGTTTTAATGTAATCTAAAAATAAATAAAAATGAGTTGAGTCATAATTTTATCATAAATTAAGACGAAAGTGGTAATATTAAGAAAATCTCCAAAAGTAAAACTTAAATTTGAGGAAATATTTGATTTTCTGAGTCATAGGTTGATCAGAGGGAAAAAAATAATTGTAATAATAATAATAATAATTGTAATTTGATGAAAAGTATGAAATACTCAGAGATTTAAGATGTACGGGTTAATTACAAGAAAAAAAAGAAAATGTTATTCTTTCCCAATAAGTCCAAAATGTGTGTATTAGTATGTCATCTAAAAAAAAGATTCTATTTGTAAAAAAAAATCCATAATTTTACAAGAATCGTTTTATTCAGTACCCTACTTTTACAGGAAGAAAGTTTGAAATGTTTAAGAAATGAATTTGTAATTTTTTTTTTTAAAGTAAATTACCGTGGTTATAGTTTCCCATGATGCTGAGAAAGGGGTGAGAAATTAGCCACTTTCCACGCCTGGCGTGTGGAAAGCATGTGTTCTTACCCGCTTCTTTGCAAACAGCAGTGAGGTCGGCGCCGACGTAGCCGTGAGCTGCGTCAGCCAACTGTGTCACTTCCTGTGGGGTGGCTCCGCATGGGACCGAGCTCAGCTGCTTGTGCAGAATGTCGGCACGCTCGGCAGGACCGGGAACACCGACCTGTCGGAGGGTAATGGTGTTAGCGAACATATGAATGCATTGTGGCCACAACAGTTGAAAGTGATGTCCATATAAATCTGGAATAGCATCAGTTCCGACAACACATACAAATAAAAATAGCTTTACATCACAATTTGCATTAGAATTAGAATAATTAAATCACAGGTGCCGAGAACAGACCCTTGTGGAACTCCAGAGAAAAACATTTGGACAATGTAGTGGTTATGACTTGAGGAAAAATCTTTTGGGCTTTTCCAGTAGGTACCTCCAGCTCCTTGTCGAAGCGTCCAGGTCGCCTCAGTGCCGGGTCAAGGGCGTGGGGTCGGTTTGTGGCCCCTAGAACCAGAAGCTGTCCCGAGTGGCCCTCCTGGATAGAATCAAGGACCATTTCAAAGATACAAACACAATGATGAGCACAAGAGAGGTTCAAATTGTAACAATCTGGCACCAAAAAAAATAAAATTTAAAAAAAAAACTTTTAAAGCAGTTGTGCACTCCACAGAGGGGAAGTGTCTTAAAAATCAGGAAAAAAAAACATGTCCCATGTACAGTAATAATAATAATAATAATAAATACTGCATCAATATTCCTAAAAATTGCATCATATTTTCCCATAAAACAAGAAGTGACAAGTTCCACTGAATTATTTTAATCAACATTTGAACAAAACAATGTAAACACTATTATTTGAAATATTGAACAAAAAATACATCTTTGGAGTAATGTGTGTACTTTTTCATGAAAATGGTTTTCATGGATTTCAATTACATACACACGTATTGAAATATGTTTTGTTC
Organism: Hippocampus mohnikei; assembly: GCA_026261675.1. Lineage (NCBI taxonomy): Eukaryota > Metazoa > Chordata > Actinopteri > Syngnathiformes > Syngnathidae > Hippocampus > Hippocampus mohnikei. The sequence continues at coordinate 2,533,674 of JAKGUB010000557.1, read as the reverse complement.
TACACTATTTAAGTATTTATTTTTACAGTGTGGCTAAATATACCATGAGCCAGGGGTACAGTACCTTTTGTTCTTAGGTGCAATTCAATTATGTCGTAAAAAAAAAAAAAAAGAAATAAAAATAAGATTTTTTTTTTTTTTCTTTTGCTTTACTAAACTTGTTAAAGAAGACAGGGATAAACAAAACAAACAAGTATGATATGTGAACGATATTGGCAAATAAAAGCTAAATTGACCAATTGACAGTCAAAAAAATTGTATCTCGCAATGTTCGCCTTTCGCAGTGGGCTTCTGGTCCCAAATAACCGTGAAAAACAAGGTATTATGCTCATAATATTAGTTTGTCATGAAAGTTTTATTGTTGCTTTGACTCAATGCTTTGCCTGTAGGAATGTCCTGATTACTAAATGAGGAGGATGAGCGTTCCTCCTTTGGCTGAGATTCCACACCAGTAAGCCGTAATGCAGGTAGGAATGAAGGAGGAGACGGAGGAAGTGATTTGTCCAACAGACCAATCATGTGCATAACCTTGATCCTCCAGACAGGAAGCCTTGTAGCACCTCTGAAAACAACTACTCCTAGCTGATAATCGTCCGGTCGCGGTGACCCGAGGTGATTTCCGTCCCAGGATTCGATTCCTTGTGTGAGTGGAGGTCAAATCCAGAAATCCGCCACAGTGTTTTTAGCATTCCCAATTACAACATGGGCCAATCCTCACAGAACACGCCTGAAAGCGTCAGTGTACATCAGTGGGAGGACAAGCTAAAAGAGCAGGGTTGGGCCCGGTCTTGAAAGGATACTTACAGAGCCGATCCCATCCATGAGAGTCAGGAGGGAGGCCACCACTCGTTTCTCCACCTCGTTCTGCGCGCCCTCTCGTTTGGGACAAAGAGCGTCCAACTCATCAATGAAGATGATCGAAGGTCTCCTGTCCCCCCCCCCCCAAAAAAAAAAACTCAACTTTCAGCAACATTTTCTGCACCTTTTCTGGCTTTGACATAAATGTAATATGTGGGAGGAAAAAAGTTGCAATAGACATGAAAAAGCTCAGAATATTACACAAATAAAACTGAAATTTGATGCAAAAAGATTTATTTTCCAAAAACTGACACATTAGGAGAAAAAAAGTAGTATGTATATGGAAACAAGATGTTGCTTTTATGAATAAAAGTAATGTTATCAATGCAGTGAAAATGAACGAACGAACGAACGAACGAACGAACGAACGAATGAATAGATGCAGCACGGTGGACGACTGTGCAGAGGTGCATTGTTCGATTCCAGCTCCCGCCTTCCTGTGTGGAGTTTGCATGTTCTCCCCCGGGCCTGCGTGGGTATTTTCCAAGTACTCCGGTTTCCTCCCACATTGCAAAAACATGCATTGCAGGCTGATTGAACACTCTAAATTGTCCCTCGGTGTGAGTGTGAGTGTGAGTGTGAGCGTGAGTGTGAATGTGAGTGTGAGTGTGAGCGCGGATTGTTGCTTATCTATGTGTGCCCTGTGATTGGCTGGCAACCAGTTCAGGGTGAACCGCCGTCTACTGTCTGAAGACAGCTGGGATAGGGTGATACATAGATCGATGTGACAATACAACTGTAATTAGAACAGAGCCTTGGGAACTCCCCCAAATGTGTTTTGTATTACAAGAAAAAAATGTATATACATGAACACAAATAAGGCTGTTATTTTGTAGAAAGAAGTCATACTGTTTTTAAGGTGGTAAGTACAGTATATCAAAACAAATCCTTTTATGAATCATTTAAGTTGAGATATAATGTTACCAGTATCTCAGAAAGAAGTTGTAAAATTATGAAATTAAAGTTTGAAATGTATGGACAAATGTAATCATGAGAAATTTGTAATTTACAAGAAAATAGTGGACATAATCAACAGAATGAAGTATGTTATATATTTATGGGGGGATTTTACGATTTTACGGGTAAACCTAATAATAGAAGAACAAAGTAATATTTCATACAGGGAAAAAATACATCCAAACAAATTATATTAAGAACTCTTCAACTAGGAAAAAGATACTCCATAATGTTGTTGTTTTAAAAGTGACAGTGACACTGCAATTTTAAGAGAAGAAAGTTGAAATAAACTATATCCCAAAAAATTGTTTAAAAAAAACTGTGGAAACATAATCCTGAACACCCACATCTTTTTTGGGAGGTGCGGGGGGGGACAATGACAATTTCATTTTAGTCATATGGCGGGTGATAAAGTATTTTACAAAATCATGCGGACTAACTGCGAAAAGTGAAGAAAAAAAAGTACAACATGTTCACGTTTAAAACACAACATTAAAAGGTTACCTTTTTGATGCCTCGGTGAATATTTGCCTCAGCTTCTCTTCAGTTTCGCCGTAGAACCTGAAGACAAAATATTACAACCCCCACTCAGATTGTATGACGGTAATGACATGGAGTTTGGCATTAGCCTAGCATTAGCCTCACTTGCTCATGATTTCCGGACCGTTGATCACAGTCATGTGAGCGCCCACCTCGTTGGCGATGGCTCGTCCGATCATGGTCTTTCCCGTGCCGGGAGGTCCGTACAGAAGAACTCCTCGCGGAGTGGGGATGCCTGGTGAAGACAAAAGCTTCATTTTGAATTTCAGCAAGGCTAAATGCTCATTTAAAAAAATATTTATCATTTCAAAAAAAATGAAATTACAAGAACAATTCTACAGGCAAAAAAAACCCTCATACTTTTTCGTATTTAATTTTACATACATTGTATTTTTAGGAGGGAAAAAAAGTTAGTTAAAAAAAAGCTTAAATCTTGCAACAAAAAAATTGAGCAAAATAATGGAGCTGTAGTTTTCAAATAAAAAAGTCATTTTATCAGGTGATTGTTATTCAATATACTGTATATATGTTTCAATATTACTAAGTCACAATGACAAAAACCTTTACAAAAAAACGTTAAAAGAGAAAAAAAAGTTCAAGTACACTTGTTTGTCATGGTGCTTACGGCCTTTGTGCACTCATGGCTCACAAAATAGCAAATCTAAAATATATATAGTATCTGCAATGTAGTAAAGTCGCTAAAAGTGAATTGTGATATAGCGAGGGATGACTGTATTTTGTGAAATTGTAATTTTATGACCAAAATAAAATGCAGTTTTACAACAACAAAAGTCAAAACAAAAGAAAATCTAATAATAGAGCGTTTATGTTACAATTTCATGCAAAAAGCTTACTCTGTGGGAATTTTGTGCTCTTCCCATAACTTTACAAATGTATTCTTCTAGCAACGTTATTCTCTCTATGTAACCGCCGAAATAATGTTTTACCTCTGACATTTCTAGTTTTATTTGTTGAGTGTCCTGAAAGTTGTTTTTATGAACAGAATATATTTTTTACTTGTCATTACATACCATAGTTGGAGAAGAGTTGAGGGTGTTTGAGAGGCAGCTCTATGGTCTCTTTGATGACATCCAATTGGCTGCTGAGGCCGCCAATCATGCTGTATGTCACTTTTGCTCTTTTGGCTTCGACATCCTCCTGAATGGCTTTGCTTGGAAAACTAAGCTTGGTGGTCGAGGCCAGACGGTAGAAGGTGTCAGTACTCGATAGTCCAGCAGAGGGCGCTATGGGAGTTTGTAGAGGACATTCTGTGCTGAAGGAACCCTCCAAGACGGTAGTGTTTGCCTCACAGTCAGCAGGGGAGTCAAGGTGGTTCAAAATGGGAGAAGCCGGGGAGAGGGCAGGCAGGCAGGCTGCAGGTCGGTGCGGTGTGCTGGCCGCGGGGGTCCCCTGAGGACTGCTGGTGTCATCTAAGGCCAGCAGGCTGAGCTGGAGGGAGAGGTCGGCGGGGGTAGAGTCCAGTACTGACGACTCCTCTGTGCCATTGGAAGGAGGAGGAGGAGGAGGAAGAGGGACAGACGGCCTTTGGAGGGTGCCACCATCTTCTCCTCGTACACTTTGCACGTAAAGACTGCATGGCCGGCCAAAATATGTGAGGGACACAACGTTGCCAGGAAGAATGACGCTTCCAACTGGTGGAGGAGGGGAGACACATGAAATAGCTATATGTATTATTTGTTTTGTTTGTAAAGTGTCTTGAAAACTGTTGTAAAAGGTTCTTACAAAAATAAAATATTTTTTTGCTGATAATTGGTCACATCAAAACCAGAATTTCCCCCATTACGGGACGAATCTCATTTCAGTACAATCTCATTCTGTTCCATTCCATGTGCTGGAAACTTACCTAAAGAATTCAGCAGGAAGCTCTTGAACTCGTCTGTGTTTAATTTTTCATCAACAGATCTGAAAGAACGACAAAGCACTGAATGTGAGCACTGCAGTTGCACAAAGAGAACAACAGGCGGCAGTCTCTCACTTCTGACATGATGGGAATAAGGAAACTTTGGAAAGGAATTCAACTGTTGTGAAAGCTCAATTTGTTGTGAAAGCTCAATTTGTTGCATTAAAAATTAATGAATAAATCTGAAACTAGTACTTTTAATAACAGTTTATGAATTGTGTTTACAAATAATGCTATTTTGCCATTATTTCAAAGGGATTAGGTGTATGATTGAATGAGCCGCTGTTGGTGAATAGCAGATGCTTTTCATTTGCGGGCAGGATGCAAAGAGGCCACTCGCTGAGGGGGAATACCTTAGCCCCGCCCTGTCGCCATGGCAATGAAAGCCAGTGATTTCAACCAGATATTCTTTGCCCTTTGTCTATTTTGACTGAATAATGTCAGATTACATCAGATGTCCTTTATCAAAACACCTGGAAGATTTTGTTTTAAGTGTGAAGAAAAATTGTGTCATATGGCCTTTCGTATAGGATTTGTCTTGAAAAGAAGCCAACCTCGGAGAGAGAATGACTTCCTGGGCTTGAAGCACAGGACCCGTCACTGGCTGAAGCATGACTGTATCACCGCATTTCACTTTCATGTTGCTCTGTGCACCCTTGTGGAGGCCGACTTTCCCGCTGGGGAACGCAGCCACAGGCCATCCCACACACACCTGTCAACATGGACAAAACACAAAATAGCGGCTCACTGAACAAGATATAGACTTGTAATGTTATGAATAGGAAAAATTGATTTGAACAAGAACATTTGTAATTATTACAAAAAATAGTCATAACTTTAGACAAAAGGGGCTGAATATTACAAGCGTAAACTCAGTATTTTTTTTTGTCCAAATATTACCAGAAGTCATAATTTAATGAAGTGGACAAAATATTGTATCAGATGAGATTAAAATGGAACAAGAATAAAGATGTAATTTTACAAGGAAGAAAGCCCAGTATTAGAACAATAAAATTTTAATCTACAAGGTTTTTCTTCTTCTGGATAGTAAGCCTACCTCCTGTCGCCCCGTGGGACTCGTGAGGAGAACAGGTCTGCCGATGCTGACGCCATTTGACTTCAGCGAATTCAGGCTCAGTTGTGCAAGTGACCATCTGCAACTTTTCGGCGTTTTGTCATCAGCTGTGAAGCGTAAAAAGATGAAAAAAGACCCATCCATCCATCCATTTTCGAATCCACTAATCCTCACGTGTGTCGCGGGAGTGCTGGAGCCAATCCCAGCTGTCTACGGGCAGTAGGCGGGGTACACCCTGAACTGGTTGCCAGCCAATCGTAGGGCAATAACAAAGACCTTGTAAAATACTCATGTGGCAGCATTAACATACAACAGCAGGGTGTCCTAATAGTTATCATGTCCACATCGCAGCTGTGATGTCCGAGTTTAAAAAATCTTAAGTAATGCGACTTCATCCTACATTCTGAATACATTATTTTTTGTTCATTGTTTATAGGTCGGAATGTGAGTGTATATAGTTGTTTGAGTGGATGTGCGCTGTGACTGGGTCGGAAGCAAACATTGTGGACTCCTTTCTTTCTCGCCCAGTCAGATGGAATAGGCTCTAGTTCACCCGTAAACCGAATGAGAACAAACGCTATAGAAAATGGATCGACATTGACATGAAGTTTCTTGAATTACGACGAGCTTTACAGTGTTGACAAAGTATTACCGAATACAGTAATCCGTTACACTTCGTTTTAAGATGCGATCGCGTGGCGTGCATATGCATGCTGTCTAAGTATGAAACACTTAGACAGATGATTAAAACACTTTTCGCTCGTGAATTGTGGTGTTGATGTTTATACACTTCCAAGTTTTAATGCAATTTCCGCTCTCTGCACAGGACATTCGCACACCTTAACTATCCCAAATGCATCGAGGAGGACGACTTTGTCGTATCATCAGAAGGTAAAATTAATCAGGCAACTCGTAGCTGTATTCTTGGTGTTGCCACAATAAAAAGTTAATTGAATATCAAGCCAGCGTGCACCTTTCTCAACGAAGTCGATGACAGTGAAGGAGTTGCTGCTTTTACTCCCCTCGTGACTGGAACTGTCGAAGTTGCTCGAGTCACAGGAGCCGTCTCCTTCGTTTAATCGTTTCGATTTGCTTTTATTTTTCTTAGAAGACATAACAAGATGAAGAAATGTGGCACACGTGAGGACGAATTCTGCATAAACACCCGGCGAAGGATGTCTTCCGGGTTAAAAGTTGAACACGCCGTCCCCTTTTACCGTAATGCCTCAAAGTATGAACAACGCTCACTGTGTGTCAAACTCTCTCTCTCTCTCTCTCTCTCTCTCTCTCTCTCTAGATGTGTGTAGTAGTCGTGTTTTTGCACTGAAGCAGTTTACACAGAAAAGTAAATCGTCGCCTTTTTATTACGTTTCAACATTACTATACTACTCGTCCTATTCAAGCATTTGAATGTCGGTGGTAAGTGTTTTATCCTTATAATAACCGTGTGTGAATGTCGATGGGTGAATCCCAAATTACAAACTATGATTGGCTAACGCTGAGAAATGACGTCGGTTTTGAGTTTGGCGCGCCGACTCGCTCTCTCAACGAAGACTTACGGTAATTACGCAACTTCAATAGCGGAAGTCGGCCCGCTGGCATTTAAAGACTTTTTAAAGCAAGTTAAAGTGGACGAATAACAACGACAATATGACTCAGTCCGCTCTACGTTGTCAATTTCGACTTATTGGACTTTGTCGGAAATGGTGTTCCTCCCGCGCGTTCACGTGCCAGGCCGCTGTCAATCAGCTACGGCGGGAGCAGGGCGCCACGGCTCTGGCCGGCAGAGTGGACCGGTTCGGGGGAATCACGGTGGATCTGGCGGACGTTGGGCTGCCGGAGAACATTAGTGAAACTGCTTTCGCTGACTTATTGACAGGTTTGTGTGCTCATGGAACATGCTGTGAAATTCCGACCCCTCTGACAATGTCAATGATTGGAAAGGTATTTAGATCGGATGGCATTGGAGCTCACAATTTGGTGCCTGAAGTGGGATCGGCACACATTCAGCCTTAGAGATCTCAGTCAGCCATGTATTCATTCATTATCTTAAATGTTGGCTGTTTGATGACAGACACGATTAATTTGCATCTTTGCAAGCCGCAATTGATGTCAGAAATTTGTATCCGGACACAACTACCAGAACATTTTGCCCAATACAGCTCGGCTATTCCTTCGCTCATTGGTGATTGTGTTTAGCAAATGAGGTGTTAGAAGTGGGATACAAACACCACAACCTGAATGAACCTTGTGCTTTAAGTCTGCTCAGCAACAGGCAAAATTAATGTACATTTCACTGAAATGATTTGGGTGTCAGACGTGGGGGTCATAACACATTGCTCCTTAAATAGCTTATTCGGGATCCGAACACATTGCACCTCGAACAGCACAGCTATTCATTCATTAGCTTGTGTCTCATGGGCCGCTTAATGAGACAGGATTGATGTACTTTTTGAGGAGACAAAATGTGGTGTAAGAAACGGCATCCTTACACAACGCCCTGGATGTCGTGCGTCAAAGAATGCTTGATGCTTGGGTGACTAGTCCGTATGTTTAGTTGCATTGGCTGTTGAATGATAAACATGATTAATTTACCTTACAGTCGACCAGATTTTATGTCAGAAGTGGGATCCAACCCTGACAACCAGAATATTGAGCCTCTTAAAAGCTAGGACACATAGCCATGACCTATTAAATCGTAGGGTGCTTCATGATTCATTCACCGAAATGGATTTGGTGTCAGAAGTGGGAATTGAGCACAGCACACCTGAACATCAACTTTGCCATCAAGTCATTAGTGCCTGTTTGATTACACATATGGTTGATTTGCTTTTTGCATCGATAACTGCTGTCAGAAGCGAGATTTAAATAATCTGAACATGACACACTGAGACAACTAGGCCATTATCTTTAATCGCATTGGCTACTTGATTAAAGCCAAATTAATCTTTGATGAAACCAAAGTTGGTGTCAGAAGCGGGATCCAAACATTATCCCCTTAAAACAGCTCGCACATTCATTTATTCACTCTGAAGTCGTGTTCTGTGACTTGATTTCGTAGGTTCGTTGGCCCTGTGGAAATCAGAGGGCAAGGTGGCCGTGTGGCTGCGGGTTCCAATCGCGATGAGCCGATGCGCTGGTGCCGCCGCCGCCCGCGGCTTCACCTTCCACCACGCACAGGAGCGCCACGCCGTGCTCTCCCTCTGGATGGGCGCAGGAGAAAGCAAGCTGCCTGGCTTTGCTACGCACCAAATCGGCGTGGCAGGTAGGGAGATGCCTTCGGCATTACCAGACAATGTCCAGCAGAGGGCAGAGTGGGAATTGAATGCTTGTCCAAAGAAGCATGTCGGAACATGTCCTGAGCACATGGCAGGAAAAAAAATCCCCCTTTTCTGGTTTTATCCGCCAAAACCAAATGGGGGCATGCTTACCAGTTTGGTGTGTTTGGAATGTAACCATTGCACGGGGCCTCGTGGTAGAATTTAAAGCAAGGTTTCCCAAAGACCCAAATGAGAAAAATGAAAGGGGAAAGTAGAAAGTGGCAACCCTTTTCCTTAACAAAAATAACAAAGCTGAAGAACACAACAGATATTAATTTGAAATAGTAAATGTTTTTCAGCAAAAAGGTTTTCATTTTAAATTACCTAATCTTTAATATGTTTTCCAACGTTTGTGATGCAACGCTTGATGTACGATTCATCCTCTTTGTGGAAGCTAACGTACGTCCTATTAATGCTTTTATCACGTTGCGCACAAGGCAGGAAAAAAGGACTGCTTCGTGCGCAGCAGAGTAAACGTGAAGAAGTGGATCCCCAAAGTAGCAGACACTGACCAGGCCTTTGTCTCAAAATAATATTTATTATAAACACAAAACTCCGCCTAATAAGAAACAGAAAACGCTGGTAAAAAACGAGAACCAGGAAATAATGTAAGGTGAAAAACAAAGCGCTTGCAAAAAACGGCAAGGAAAGGATAAGACGATGTTTAGATCAAGTACGCGTTCTGAATACTCCCACAGGGATGACGCAAATGTAGCAAACAACGATCGTATACGAATAAAGCAGTCGAACATGGGCAATAGCAGTGGCACGGCATGTAATACTCCGGCAATGAGTCGACAGCCGGAGCGCCTAGATAAAGCAGGTGTAATCACTGACAAATAGGTTGCAGGTGTGTAGGCAGTAGAATTGAACGCCTGCCACCTGCTGCCCATTACGAACATGACAGCTTTGATGTACCTGTATAACCTTTTCAGGTTTACTCTGTGAAAATCATCCACGTGACAGTTGTGAATCTTGCATCACAAACATACTTAACTGTTTTAATTGTACAAAGTATTTTTCTCGTAAAACCTTTCCAGTTAATCGGCATAATTTTTTTTATATTTGACTTTATATTGACCAATCTTTTTTCATACCAAAGTTACACCAAAGTCATTTTTATGCTCTATTGTGCATTCTCAACCAGTAAGAATTTTTCGCCACTGTTGATGATGATTAACTTGTGCAAGTAGTTTTTTCGCCCCCGTTGAATATTCTCCATGACACAATTACAGGCTTACCAAGTCCTTTTATTTTTTTGGCTCTGGCTTGCTGAATGACATCAATTTCCACACGGAAGTCCAAGTCAGGCCATGAACACATGCCTCTTTTACGCTGCTGTCAAATACATTCTCAAAGGAGGATGTACCAGAAGGAAAAAAGGTCCCCTCCTCTTCCTCCTCGCTGAGTCACAACGTGGTAAAAGGAAAAAAAATAAAATAAAATAAATGTCCATTTCATTGGCAAGTGTAGCTGAGTCACACATGCTCTGTTTAGACTTCCCAAAGGCCAGATGTTATTGTAACCCCAATTTAACAATCTCAAAGTTAAATATTTATAACACTGAGGACTGTGCGGTTTCAAACCACCGGTGGTTTGATCCAGACCACTTGCCCATTTATTAGGTACCCCTCAACTCTTTAGTCTTCCTTCCTGGCGTGTTCACTGACGTAACATTTTGAACTGGTTTAAATATGAGTGGATGTTTTTACTGTCATTTTGTGTAGGCGCAGTGGTCGACGAGTCCAATGGAAAGGTTCTGGTGGTGCAAGACAAGAATAAGGTAATTTATTCCGGAAAGCAGCCCCCCCGCCCACCCCCACAATATTAATGCATGGGGAAAAAGAAATAAAAAATGTCGTAGGGTGAAACTGTCACCATTATATACAGCGAAACCATGAGCTGTAAATGTAATTTGTTTTGTGACCTGTTCTTCAACCGAAATGTTCACAAACCAAAATACTCTTTCCCCTTGAAATTAATGTACCGTAAATGCAATCGATCTGTTCCAGCCATGAACAAGTATTTATTTATTTATTTTTTTGTAATGAGTTTTACCTTCCTTTGATCATGAGTCGTTAAAAAAAAATGCATTATAGAAATACAGGGTGTCCATAAAGTATCTTTACCATTTCAAAAACTTATTAAAAATGCAATTGATTAGATATTTTATTCAGATTTGTTCTATTGTATTCAGTGTTTATTAAAGTTTTTATCACACTGTAATTTGTGTGTGTATTATGTGCAATCAAATAATTGTCCATTTTTCTTCAACAACGCATCCATTTCTGCAAATGTTTCCCTTGACTTTTAACTGAATGACCTTCAACACACCATCGTTTTTCAGCAAGATGGTGCACCGCCACATTGGGGGCTGCATGTTCGTGGGTTCCTCAATCAAACATTTCCAGACCGGTGGATTGGAAGGGATGGGCCAACTCCTTGGCCGCCACGTTCACCAGATATCACTCCCCTGGACTTCTTTCTATGGGGCTATGTTAAAGATGTCGTTTATCGAACAAAGATAAGGGACATTGCTGACCTAAAGCGAAGGATTACTGATGCCATTGCCACAATTGATGAGGCTATGCTACAGCGAATATGGGAAGAAATCTTGATGTGCTTTGTGCAACTAATGGTGCCCATGTAGAAGTGTATTAAAAGAGGTTAAAAGAAAACTTTAATAAACGCTGAATACAATAGAACAAATCTGAATAAAATATCTAATCAATTGCATTTTTAATAAATTTTACAAATGGTAAAGAGACTTTATGGACAGCCTGTATATGAAAATGTAATTTATGGAGTGGTTTTCGCCTTTTTGTTTGCGTTTGCTGTGGTTACTGCTTGCCTTTAATGGCCCCTCACTCCCACAATGCAGCCCAGTTTTTGCATTGGACGTGGTGGCCATTTTAGGCAAAAAGGCAAAACAAGGAGTTGACGACGTTTATGCTGTGCGAGGAAAAAGCACAAAGTTCTGAGCCTTCAGCAGCCATGGCAAAACTGTTCAGAAACCGAACATGGTGTGTGATCCAAGGTAAGTTTTTTTAATGCGCAGAACCACATACGTATTCTTATGCCGTCTAGCAAACTATCTTGTTGCTTCATGAACTCAAAACGTCAGATTTTGGTCATACACTAAATTGGGGAACTCTTGTACGTTGAGTTTGACAGTTCCAGGCTAGTATAAATAAATCTGATCTTGGCACAAAATGAGCTACTAATGACTTGAACATCCGTCCTTAATGAAGTCTCTATAATCACTTGTATTTATTTTTGCTTCAATGTGGCCTCCAAACCTCTAGTTAGTTGCCCTGGCGCAAACACACACACAGTTTATACACGAGCCCTTTGAATGCACTGGGCCAGCAACACAGAGCTCTGACTGTACATGCTCACCTTGTAATGAACGCACTCTCAACGGCCCCTTTGGGGGTGGGGGTGCGGACCAAAAAAAACCCACCCCAATCGGATTTGTTTGCATTCCCGGAGGGTCCGAATAACACTTCCACTGAACAAGACAATGCCACCACTTAAAGTGCATCTGATTAACTTATTATAAAGGGCAGATGTTCTGGTAGGCTATTCCTGACATTTTTGGTGGAAGGAATCATGAACAGTTCCAGATAGCAGTCAGGTAGCAAAAATCATGCAAGAAAGCAAAACTTTGGGAAAAGCCAACAAGAACATCTGAACTTTATGATAAATTAATCAGATGCAGTTTAAAGGACCAGTGATAAATCAGCAAAACACATAATTAGCAATAAAAAAAAAATAATCCTGATTTACACCAAAATGAAAACAAAATCTGATTTTTAGTCTCACAAAATGTTTTTATTCCACTTGTGTCCACTTGTGGAACAACTCCAGCAGGAAAGCATCGGGTTAAAAACACATTCAAATACAAAGCAGCTTTACTTGTGCATTTTTGTGTTTCTCATATATCCTAATGTGTATTTTACAACATCTGCGCTGTATACAAAATAGACCTACAAAAATAGATATGTATATACACAGACACACACACACACACACACACACACACACACTGACAGTATAATTTAACCAGCAGCATTCTGTCATTATTAAATATCAAGGATTAAGTGGTGAACCTTTTTTTTTGTTGTTGTTGAAAATCACACATCTCACTGCATCACCCTTCTCAAGTCAATGACACAAAATCATGTTACTGCACCTAAAACAACATTTTTGAATGTTTTTTTTTTCTTTTTAAGCGACTAAATATTATTGGCTTGCAAGAAGCTGTAACAAGAGGGGGGGGGAAAGGATTCTGTTGTGATATTTTAATGAAACTGCATCCTCTCGTACATTTTCAGTCAAATGTCTGCAAATGAACAAACCTTCAAATATGGTGCCTGTCCATATGGAGAACAGAAATGGCAGAAAGCTTGAAAAGTAAATGTACTTTTACAAATACGTGTTGCGAGCTTGCGTTCGGGTCATTGAGAACCAGTTGGGTTCTTCCCTTGATCTCTTTTTGTGCTAATTGAGTACAATAATCTCAGATTCATTTTTTATGATAGGCTGAAAATTAAATTTCGCCTACACTGTGATGACAAAAATGGTGCACTTGAAATGCAGTTAATCTATGAAATAGTTATTGCTATATATATATATATATATATATATATATATATATATATATATATATATATATATATATATATATATATATATATATATATATATATATATATATACGTATGCAATTATGATACATGAAACGTCGATTGCATATTTCAAACTTGTCTTTTTTTTTTTTTTTAATTAGACGAAAAATGCCTGGAAGTTCCCCGGCGGGTTGTCGGATCCCGGCGAGAATATTGGTGAGTGTCAAGTTAGCACAAGCACAAACTGTGTCTAAATTGGTAGGCTGCGTCCTTCAAAGGCTCCTCCTCATGTCGCCACCGTGGGCCGCATAAACCGTCGCCAATTTGGACAGGCTCAGTGCCTCTCACTTGACTCTCTTCTGTACCGCCGCAAGAGACGGCGATGTGCTTGGCTGATAGAAGAGATGCCCCGAAGCAGCTTTCACTCGGGACTCGTCTCCATGGGAACAAAGGCCAGATTTGAAGGTTAGACTGGAAGGCCGCTTGAATTTGGACACCTGCAGTGCATGAAAGTTACAACACGATGCCTTCAAATTCAGTCTATGAAGGACACAGACTACCAATTGGACACAGAAACAGTGCCATCTTAATGGAGTTCAAACCTTCCATCGTCAGTGGTTCTCAGATCCCCAAAATTTGAGAATCCGTGATTCACTGCACATTAATTTTAAGTGCACACAAAGAGAGAAAAGCAGCTTTACTATTGTTGTTGGTACTTCACGTTAATCCGCAACACCGAATCCTTCCCAGGAGTGACGGCGGTGCGCGAAGTCTTGGAAGAAACGGGGATCCGGTCCGAGTTCCGATCTCTACTGAGCATCCGTCAGCAGCACAACCACCCGGGCGCCTTCGGCATGTCCGACATGTACGTCATCTGCCGCCTCAGCCCGCTCAGCTACGACATCCATTTTTGCACACGTGAGTGCGAGCGCTGCGAGTGGCTGAGCCTTGCCGAGCTGGCGCGTACCGCCGACACCACGCCCATCACGTCTCGGGTGGCCAGGCTGCTGCTGCACGGGCTGGAGCGCGGGTTCGAGAGCATCGACCTCGCCATGGAGGAGCTGCCCGCCGTCTACTCTGGGATGTTTTACCAGCTCTACCATCGACAGATTCCTTCATCTGAGCTATAACAAACAATGCAAGGACCTGGCCTGGCTCCAGTGTTCTTGGGGAGCACTCTCTCCTATTTATGACTGGACCACTACTACCTACTACACATACTGTTTTTCAGTGTGTTTTATTTTCGAGAAGATAACAGACTGAGAACAGTGCATTTGACAACCAGCCGTGACCTCAGCTTTCAACCAAACAGCCCAATCCCACTGTTGTCCCAACTTGGCAAATACCTCTGACTATCCTCTGCGTTTGTGTTTTAAACCAACAAAATGACAGTCTGTCGAAATGCTGAGTCCGCTAAACCAAGAATTTTGATAATCGAATGATGGGTTGCACAGAAATTGAGTTTTTATTTTTGGGGAAAATGGCCTATGTCGCCTCTCCAAAAAGCAGGTCCAAAAAAACATTTTAAATTTGAGTGAAACAGGATAACTTCCTTATTTCCCAGCATCTCATTGACCCTTAAGCTTTGTCTACTACTTGGGGAAGCCTTCTCTGCTTGGCTGATAAGTTTCATTCAGATATCTACCAATAACACAGGCCGAAATTCCAGGGGGCTCTCCAAGGTGATTGCAACCTTTCAATTTGAACCAACAAAAACCTGCATACTCAGGAAGACAAATACCTGGATGACAATTACAAGTTGAAAAAGAAGGCGACACGTGTGCCTGAATGTAAAGAAAGTATTTTTAGAGTCCGCAAAGACTTTTGCTAGCTGTCATCTTCTCAAGATGAACGAAAAAAACCCTGGCTAGCCTTCTTGAACATTTCAAGTATCAATACAAAGGCACCACATTTGGAAACAATTCCAATAAAATTGCAAATTGTGTTTGATGCACACAAAAATGGACCCAAACCCCCCAAAAGAGCATAGTCTCTATCTCCGACGGTCAATGTTCATGTCTCCAAGAAACTTGGATCTTGAATGTACGGTCAAATTTGCCAAGTTGGGACCAGGAAGTTTTACCTCTGTGCCTCACAAGTTCATTTCCTTAGCTTTGAATGCTGCGTTATTACAAACGGGCTGACTTGCCAAAGCTAACTACAGCATCTCCATCGTCTTCAATTGACGTCGGGCTACACTGAACCTCTTTCACGTCACTTGTCTTGCATTGGTCTTCGTTCTGCTCCAATGCGGCACAAATGCAATAAGACACCTCGGGAAGATGCATCAGAAAGTGAAACACAGGCTTGAGGTTTCATTTAAAGTGTTTGAAATGCCCCAAGCCCCCCCACACCCTTTTTTTGGCAACGTCTTTCTCCAAGACACCTTGTGTTGAAAGGCTTAATCTGAAAGAAAATCCTATGATGTAAAGTATAATCCCAAATCCTCTTCAGCAAGCCATCTAGTTCTCTTCACGCCGTTAGGATTGTTGGGAAAAAAATATATACAAATATAAATCAAGGTGTGTCGGAATAATAAGACGTAACATTTGTAAAATGATCACAGCAACTTCTTTCGGACAGTGGCGACATAGCTTCACTGCCATCACACCATAAGACATAAAAATGACTGTAATTTGTCCCATCTTAGCTCTTGGCGGACATCGGGAGGAAGAGGATGGCTTTCTGACCCGGTCCAGTTTTGCTTCCAGATTTGTACTGGCCGGTCCGCTTCAGCGCCACATACATGCCGGGGTACTTCCTGGAGCGGTACGTGTTGTAGTTGTTGCTCTCCAGCCGCTCCAAAAAATAACATTCCTCGGTCGCTCGTCTCTGAGGACGAAGACAGAGAGTTATTACAACACCCATCCGTTTTCTGTGTATTTTACCCTGACTTCAGGGGAAAGGACTGGTTGTCAGTCATTCACAGGGCAAATATAGAGAGACAGACAATCGTTTCCGCACCATAAAGCCCAGCAGTCAAAGGATGGAATTACAACAATTGATAGTACCGGTAATACACTGCAGACTGACGGTTTGCCATTCAGTTATGTTGAAGTTAACTGAGGACTGTACTGTAATACCCCGGGCGTAGGGGTCGAATTTTACTATGAATATCATAAAAATGTGAGCATTGACCCCCCCCAAAAAAGTTTAGATTTGCTTGTATTAACCCTTTCATGCATCCTGTAACCTGATAACACTATAAGCTGTCCACTTTAGTAAGCACTGTGCCTGAAAGGGTTAATAGGTAAAGCCATAAATATACCACAAAGTGTGATCCTAAAACAAGTTTAACATTATGGCAAAGTAATCTTACATTATCTTGAAAAAACATAATAATAATTAATAAATAACACATGGATTAAAAAAAGAAATGCACCCAAAGTGTACGTGCCCAACAAATCGTATCTAACTTTCACACGCAGCCTGAGCTCTTCAAGAGCCTTGCTTTTTTGTTGTTTTTGTGTTTTGTTTTGTCACATGGTGTTTGTTGTTACGTGTGAACCGGATGTGGATTGTTTTCAGCATTTTTGGGGTCACGACATTCTTCAAAGGAGAAGAATCCGTGCTTGGAGGTTGCGCCTTCTCGGCAGCACGCGTGTACCAGCACTGATTTTGATTGGGAGGAATGTTGGCGCCATCTGACTGTCGTTACTAGACAGCTCCGGGGGATTGTGTTTTTTGCGCCTGAAATGGGCAGCATTTTTCACAGCCCCGCTTTGTTCAGCGGGAATGTCAGTACTGTTGGACAGTCTGCAGCTGGATGGATGGGTGGCTTGTGGAGCTGATGAGAAGAAAGGAGCGTCAGCGCAGAGCGACGATGCGTATGTGGAACTGGGAGTCGCGGTTTGGAATTGAAGCGGATTTACATGGGACAGGAGATGTGAGCCAATCTCTTTTTCGTGAATGGACACGACAGCTTCTTGTTTGCTTTCAAACTTAGCTTGTAGCAGACGTGTGCACATTTTCAGCATGACGTCTTTGATCCACTGGTGAAAGGACACTTTGATTGTTCATCTATAACTCTTCAAAGAACAAAGTGTCTGCAGAAAAGTGGTTGAGATTGCATGACTGTGTGCCTTATGTGTCGTGTTCTATTATTTTGTCATTTTATGTTAACTGTTCTGTTGATGGCGGCGCGGGTACCCACAGCAGCTCCTCTCTCTCCTGTGGTTGCACTGTGGTTGAGAGGAAAGAAATTTCATCTGTGCTGTATGTTTCACCCAGAGCATATTTGGCAATAAAGTTGACTTGACAAAGAAAACTTGCTTCTCCATGGAGATGTATCACTTTGACATGCTAAATAATGTGTAAATATGATCTGCAAATATTGAGGGGATTCCACACTCTATTGCAAATCTGCAACGTCATTCTTTTTTCTGAATAAACTCATTTCCCCAGAGCAGTTTGTTTCAGTTATGCACAATAGGACATTGCAGTGTCTCAAAATCTCTATCATCCCAATTTTCAAACATTGTTGCCTATTGACTGAACTGTTGAAAACTTATGCTCAAGCAATATTTTGAATTGTGGTGAAAATGTGCAATAATTATGACAGAAACCAGCGCAGGCTTTCTAACGATGTTCAATACCAGCAATGAGACATTTCATTTGAACTACTCACCCTGGCATGTAAATGGGGCTTGGCTAGTAAATTTCATAAAACCTGTGTCAAGTAATTCAAACTGCTCTATTTTAGAAACCAGCCAACCGGATAATCCACAGCCAAAAATAACCGACGTGACAAAAGACAGCAGACGTGGTCCACTCACCGCTCCAAACAGTCGTCCGTCTCTGTTCATGGCCAGATAGCGGTTGGCGCAAACGCCCTTGATGACCACCTCGCCGACCGATGTGGCCTGCAGCTGAAGCGTAACTGGGGGAGAACAGACAAAAATGTCTTTGGCGCAGACTGCAAATGTCAAGGAAAGCACCTGAGGCTCGGGACTCGAGACACAAGCTATGAGAAACCAATTTAAAAGGTTTCCTAGAGCAGCAGTCCCCAAACTTTTTTGCCCCACGGACCGGTTTAATGCCAGACAATATTTTCAGGGACCGGCCGGATAAATACAACAAAATAATATGATATGACCTGCATGAAACCTGTGGTATTTTCTAAACATAATAAGAAAAACGAATCATGACACGAGGAACGTTCTATCTGGCCGCAACACTCTGTGGTCACTATTGTAACGTTTAATCACATGCTGTTAGGACGGCCCACCGAGGGGCCCTACATCATCTGTCAAAACAAATCACTGATGCACATTGGCATGTGTGAACATTTTATACATCTTTTAAAAGCTGAGTTTCTGGAGATTTGAATGGTGCCCAACATTTTACAATTGTCCAATTTGAACTGGAACTTGGGGATACCTCAAGCTTTGATCCTGTGGTGTTTTCAAGTTCTAATCAACATTCTAAATTCATTTTCAAGGCAGATTTTGTGAAAATAAATTAGATGAACAGAAGATTTGCCTTTTCTTTCTGTTTTCAAACATCCATAGTTCAGTGACAGGAGCACTTACACAGATTCAGACTGTTGGGTGGGGGAGCGGGGATATTCAAAATGATAACCTTTTGAATATTTCATAAAGAGACCAAAACTATGCTGATACACCAAATGGTTCAAGAACAGCTACAAATTTGAGGAGTGGATATGTAAAAAGGGAGAAGGATGTGAGAGTTCTTGGCACAATGAATGGAAAATGTACATTCCAAAAACGCCCTGACGACACAATTGATAAAGGTAGAGAGAATGTTGTGCCTAATTTGTAAGAAGGAGTTTGCGTACCACCGAAGCAGCTCAAATTTAGCCTCCCACATCAATGCAAAGCACCCAGTCGCGAGTGCAGCCACAGCTAACGTTAGCACCGAAAGCATTAGCAATGTAGCGAGCGAGCCATACAAAACTCTTCGGCAAACTAAACTCGAGAACCCCACATACGCGGCAGAGTTGATGTTTCCTCTGTAGACTACGAGAAGTGATTGATGTTTTTTTTCAGCACTTTTAATTAGTCATGATGAACAGTGTTTTTTTCTGAAGTGCTAACTTACAGCACTGTGATTTAAGGGTCTGTTTTATTGTTAATTATCTGAAGCAAGTTCAGTGTTGAGTACTTGTATTGCTCAGAAAATTATTCTTACTGTTTTTGATATGTTAACCAAAGCACTTTCGAAGGACCTGATGTTCTATTTTATTTTTATTTTATAATGCTTTGGAGATTTACAAAAACCAAATAAAACAGTGATATTCCCCCTCGTGGTCGAAATTAAAGGTTGCAGGTCGGACTTTAACTACGGTAGTCTCAAATACAGCAGAAAGTAAAAGGCTAGGACTGCATCAGTCCAAGTCAGCTGAAAAACAATAAAATACTTAATAATGCCACTTTTTCTTTTATCTTTTGAGCCGTCTCAATAATGAAACGAATTTTAAATGAAAATAGGGGTTTTCTCTGTAACTTTTAGATGAGATTAAAATATAGATTAATTAGATTAATTAATTACAAACCCTAATTAATTAGTCACACTTTTACATGTCACGTGACCGAGTAGCATGTCTTTACCTGAGTCAACACTGCACACGGATGTAACAGAGAATCCGATAATTTTTCTAAATAAAACATCTTTCGGATTCCGAACTGAATAAAACAGAAGTAATGTAAGTTATTTAGTCTTTCTGTACAGCCTGGTACCAAATGACCCAAGGACCGGTACCGGTCCGCGGTCCGGGGTTTGGGGACCTCTGTCCTAGACTGTTTTCAAGCTGTTAGGTCTTGTTTTTTGAACCAGGATGAGATCACAAGAATGTGGCAGACCACAGAATACTTAAAGAAATTGTGTCTGTGGTTGGATTTTTAGAGAAGTTTGGCATTCTGTTTTCATATCCGTCTTAATTTTTTTCAGGGAAATCAAGACATTTACCCTCCAAAATTTCAGCGTAAGCATCCAACAAAGGTTTGAAGAGAGAGAACTTTGACCAGACTAGGTGTCTTCACACCCGCATCGGTAAATTAGAACCTGCTTAGTATGATAAATAAATGTGTGTGTGTGTGTGTGTGTGTGTGTGTATATATATATATATATATATATATATATATATATATATATATATATATATATATATATATATATATAATATATATAATATATATATATATTTTTTTTTTCCCTTTGCCCAGGAAGCTGTGGTCAGGACTCAAGGATGCGGTCTCTAAGTCACTGGAGCAATTAAGTTCTGAGGTGAATGCCGTTCAACCAATCGCATGCCACCAAAAGCGCAACGCCCCCGTGACCCAAGAGTTACTGAGAGGAAACAGTTCCATAGTAATTTCCCTTAACTTTGTACAGCCACATACCCGTAGCATCAATGCACCAGGGAAATATAATATCGGCATTAGTAAATGTTCTGTGATGTAATCCCGAAATTTGGCAGGTATGTTATGCTTCAACAAAAGTACCATTGATGGGGCACTGCTATGATCCTATTGATGAGGAATAGCTCGACTCATTAGCTTCCCATGCTAGCAGTCCTTCTAAAACATCCGCTCGCCTGTGTACTCTGGTTTCTATTTCAAAGTGTTGTGACACCTTGTTATTGAAGGTCAATTTAATTACCTTTGGGAGCTCCTCTCTTCCGGAACACCATCTAAATCAAGGTACTTGTTTTGGTGCCTGGCTCAGGAACAAAACATTTTCCAAACATTTTTGTTTATGCTGAGGCATTTGTTGAGCGCCTCCCTGTCTCTGCTAATGGTGGCTGTTTAAAAATATTCAGCGTAGCGGACTAAACAAGGCCCGCTTATGCCTTGTAACTCAGGAGGACTGTGTAAACTGTGTTCTTTAGAAAGTGAAAGTGCCCTCATGTAGCTTCAACTTTTTTGGGGCCGTAGGCCTTAGTCATCAGGAAGTCGCCCCCACTGACTTTTGTGTTGTGTTGTCTTGTGTGACGTCTGAAAGTGTGAGTCAGCATGGCGAGCTCAATTTACTATATACAGAAATGTTCCATTGATTTCAGAAATCTTGACGTTGCATTCCCGGAACTTCACACCTTTGTATGAGCTAAGGGAGAAAATAAAAACAGGAGGGACTTACTGTGGGGATCGCTCTTCTCCCGGATTCCGTCCACTCCCCCATCTGATTTGATCCGCAAGAAGAAGCCCCCATTCTTACAGTATAGCCTTTTGGGTTCCTTGAAGGTTCCGGGCGGAAAGCCACCACTACCGTCTTCAGGCGTGGAGGGAAGCGTGGTGATATCTCCGGTGGCCATCTCCTCCTCCTCCTCCTCTCTGTCGGCGACTGCTCCGACTCCTTCTGGAAGAGCCCCACGGTGGCCTCCCACTAACTTCCCTCCTCCCCCCTCCTCAAAGCTTCACACCGACTGGCTCGCAAAAGACCTCAGGGGTCAGTGTGAACCGGCTGGTGGCAAGGGCCTCAAGTGCCCTTTTGACAACTGAGATTCACAAACAGAAGGTTTCCACGGCGAGCTGGAAAAATGTCGGCAAATCCGCAATTTCCATGCGCTTGCCTTCTGTTTAGAGTGTTGCAGTTGAGGGGGTGGATGGTAGCCTCGCTCCCTGCACCCCCCTCACCCTCTTTTTTCTTCTTCTTCTTGCCGCCTTCCTGTGTAGTAGTTTAATCAAAGCAGCTGCCTGAGATCTGCGTCCAAAGCTTTCCCCATTCGGGCCTCATTTCGCATGCGCCCTAAGAGCACCGACGCATAGTAAAGCTCACGCCCACTAGCGCTCTGCGATTCGCAGACGTCAAGAAAGCGGAGCTGGGGGCAGAGGAGTGGTTCATCTTGGACCGTTTCACTGTGACCATTCAACCACGTGAACAGAACCAGTGTTTTCATTCAGCCGGGCTGCTCGAGCGGCAAGCTGATTTTAGTGGTTCACGGTGTTCCAAACTTGTTGTGGAGTTCTTTGTGAAGGGTTTTTTTTTCCCCGTTTCATTGGTTTGGGCTTCTGAGCAAATGTAACCACATCTGAAACCCATCCTGGATCAGTTGAATTCCAGATGGGCTCATTTTGGTGACAGATCACCCGCCCGCCACAAGGAAGCACCCAGTCAAACGTGCATGTGTGATGTGTAATCTACTTGAGCTCAGTGGCACAATATCAAGCTGTCTAAAAACAGACTCTGCAATACCAGACAAATCAATTAGAGATGGAATATTGTTGACATGCCACATTCCACGCCAGTGCCCGGGGAAGAGAATTAGTATCCCAGTGACTACCTCCCGGAGTTCACTTTCTGTATAGCTACAGAAAGTATTCTATAATATCCAACCATTCGCGCACACGTTCACAACTCTGGACAATTTTAGAGTCTTAGAATCCAGATTATTCGCAAATAGCACGGAGAGTCAAACTCCCCTGAAAGCAGATATTCAAACCCAGAACCTTTGACTTCGAGGCAGACATGAAAACCGCTTTTATCACCCACAATAAGATTCAAAGCTGCCACTGGGGGGGAAAAAGAGAAGTGTTCTATGTCTCCGGATTAACAAGTTATGTGTGCCTCAGGTGGCGGCAAAGATTTACGGTTTGCATCTGGTGGGTTTAAATACTCTCCATCTCGTCTCCTGAGGTGTCACCTTTAAAACTTATTTTGGAACATGACAGTGGGCATCCCATCCAAAACTCCCGTAACCAAGGGAATCCACAAGCAATCCCATAGCCAAAACATGTCGAAATTCTGTCATTGATTTACATTTATCGATGACCTCAATATCCTCATCCAATTTTAATCTTTTTTTTTTTAACTCCACAACGAGTCATTACGACATCTGCCTCACACTTAGGAGATTCTGGATTTAAGCATAAACTCAAGGCTTCCTGTGTGGAATTTGCATGTTGTCCCCCTACTATCGTGGATTTCTAAGCATACTGTGGATTCCTCTCACAATCCAGAAACAAATGTGACATTTTGGGTACACATAATTGTACACAGGTGTGAATGCTAGCTGACCAGTCCAGGATGTGCCACCTCGGCTGGGATCGGCTCCAGCTCACTGATCGAAGGATCTATGGATGGATGGATGGAATGTTTCCTTCTCAACAACCATTCCCGATATTGATGTGTCGGCAAATTTCATCAACCAGCCATCTGGTCTCCCCCATGTGGTAAACATTGGTAGTACTATTTTAGACAGACGGAGGAAGATCCCCTTCACTTCCATTCCCCAAATCTTAACACTATTAGAACATAAACTATCACGTGTACCGCTAACATGTCATAGCAATTAGAAAGCAGCTTGTGAATTTGAATTTCATTCATTCATTCATCTTCCGAACCGCTTGATCCTCACTAGGGTCGCGGGGGGTGCTGGAGCCCATCCCAGCCGTCTCCGGGCAGTAGGCGGGGGACACCCTGAATCGGTTGAATTTGAATTTCATTTTTCTTTATTCTCATAACATGACATCTTTTGTTCTGGAAAAGACAGAAATTCACATCTTCACTTTCGATTTTTGTGATGATACGTCACAATCATCAAAGCTTGTGACGAATAATTGTCCCAAGAGAATGTGACATTCTGTATTTTCCGAACTATAGATCGCTCCTCAGTATGAATCGCCCCAGCCATAGACTGCATAATAAAGAGGGGGAAAAAAACACATTTAAGTCGCATTTTGGGTGGGAAATTTATTTGAAATCCAACACCAAAAAAGACGTCATCTTGAAAGGCAAAAATAAAAAAGCAACAGGCTGAACAAGAGTACGATATGCTTAAGTTACATGACGCATAAACGACGAACAGAGAACGTGCCTGGTATGTTCACGTAACATATTAAGAGTTAGTCAGGTATCCATAGCATAAAGAACATGCTAACAAGTTTACCAAACAATCAGTGGCACTCCAACTACATGCTAACAAGTTTACCAAACAATCAGTGGCACTCCAACTCACATAATCCAATGATGAAAGCTTCATCCTCGACGCTTCCTCTCTACGTCACTTCTGTCGAGTCATCGTCTGTTGTTTTTAGAGCGACCGCCAATGTGGAAACTGTTAACACAGGCCTGGAGCACCCTCTTGCGGTTCAATGTGAAAATAACACGTAAAATGAAAAAACGTGTTCATCATTTCACACATTAGTCGCTCAAGAGTATACACCCCTGGCCAAACTATGAAAAAAAAACCCCTGCGATTTACAGTCTGGAAAATATGTTCATTCAATTGCAAAACACCTAACTTTGAAAATCCAGAGAAGCCCAGTTTGAGAACTATGGTACTAATAATGTTAAGCGCTTTGTTACAGCTGCCGCTGTTGTGAAAGCGCTATATAAATCAGCATGTATTGTATTGTATTGTATTGTAATAAGATAAAATAAGAAAAACTTTATTGTCTCACAATGGAGAAATTTGCAATGTGCAGCAGCAAAGTTTGGAGGGATGAAGTAGAAAAAGTAGAAAACAAGTATTTGCATGCACAAAATATACATGTTTTTAAATGAACTGTACACAGTACAGAATGCAATATAAAAACACAAAATATAGGATACAAGCATATATGCAACTGTGTATGTGCTGCAAAGGTAGTTGTGCTATTTACAATAGGTGAGTGGGGGAGAGTCCAGGTTGGGGGAGAGTCCAGGTTTTCAGATGCATTTTCAGTAGCCTGACAGCAGTTGGCAGGAGAGAGCGGCGCTACCTCTCCTTCTTGCAGCGCAGGTGTATCAGTCTCTGGCTGAAGGAGCTGCCCAGTGCTGTCAGGGTGGCCTGGGGGGGTGAGAGGTTCTGTCCATCATAGCTGTTAGCTTAGCTAGCATGCTCCTGTTGCCCAGAGTGTAGGGAGCAGCCCAGGACAGAGCTGGTCCTCCTGACCAGTTGTTCCAGTCTCTCTCTGTCCCGGGCTAAGATGCTGCCTGACCAACAGACTAAGCCATAAAGGATGGCTGAAGCCACCACAGAGTCATAGAAGGTCTAATCTAATACATACATGCTTGTTCAAATGGTGTCCAGTCTACATTGCAAAAAAACAACAACACTTTTCTTCTTGTGGTCATAAAAACATGAGTCCTGCATGATTGTCATCCTTGCTTTCATCCACACCAGTAATGATCTCGGCATCCGTCTGCAAGACAAGCAAAACCAGATCCAAGGCTTTCCGCCATGACTCCTGCTTGACGCTAAGATTGTCAAAAACTTTGGACGGGGGAATGTCCTCATCAGAGTCCAAGGTGTGTTGTGAGAAATCTGCAGAAATGCTGTTAACATTCTGTAGTTTCTGGTTTACCACAGCCCTGGCTTTGACTTGTGAAATCCCGGTGGAGTTGGCCATCACGGCAGCTAAGTATTCCGTAAAACTGTCCGCCAGGAGGTGCAGGATAATACCAAGGTAGGGGTTAGAACCACGAGTGCCATCTCCGGGATTCTCCGCATCCACTTTCTTCATCAGACGATGAATACAAAACAACTCTGTGACTCCAGCGCCAGGTAGCACCGCTTTGTCTCTCAGCGCATGGTGCACGCGATAGGCACAAGCCCAAAATCGGTCCTCCAGACTCTGCAGCTTCCCGTGTACGGGGCTGGTGATGATGGCCGTGACCAAACGGGTGCTCCCGCCGGCATCAAGGTTGATGGCGGTTAACGGCGTCCCCTCGTGGCTCCCGATTTCCCTCCACATGCTAACCTGGATACCCTTGCCAACGCAACGCTTACTCAACTGCGTGACGTACGTCACCGGAGTCGCTCCAGTAGCAGTGGCCATCTCTTTTAAAATGGACGCTCGAACTTTTCCAACTACCAGTATGTGATGCTGAGAACAACGTTGAATCACTGCCGCGTTTACGAGCCCACTGACAAGCACCACGTCCACTTCTAAGTGTGACAGGAGTTCCAGGACCTTTCCCATCCACTCTTTCTCTTTGCTCAAATCGGACAGATTCGACTGGTTGCCGACACACTGGATGCCCGCGGGCCTGTTAAAACCGAGATGACGATAGGAGTGTGATAAATCTCCGCTGATAAGAACGGCATTCATGGGTTTGTTCTTGAGGTCATGCGCCACAGAAGCCTGGTCTGGATTGAGAAGAATGACGCAGCCCGAACAAACGTGAGCCTGATCTTCTGGTAAACCTGGCAACACGCAAGTGGTCACTTTTGTCACGTCTAACACGGAATTCGGGATGACTTTCGACTGGATGCGACTGGCTTTGATGACTAAATGCATTACGTCGTTACAGCCGTGGTTCAGTCCGGCTGCCAGGTGTGCGACGTCAGAAAGACGATGCTCCGGAACTAAAATAGTTTCAGGCTCGGTGTTGCAAAAATGGCGACTCAGCCTTACTTGCCTTTTTCCTTTGATGACTTTGGATTCGAATGGTGCCTCAGTGACTCGTTTCCGGGTCAACACACAAAGAGCATCCAATGACATACTGCTTTTCTTGCAAACGTCCACGCACAAGTCCATCCCCTCAATCATGGCCGCAACAACACGGGATGTCGGAATCCCTTGCTGCAAGCACAATAACGCTGCCCGACTCCACGCTCCGGCGAAAAACAGCAGGCATCCGGCCCCTGTGCGATAAACCTCGTGGTGCGCCCGAACTGTCTCGTGAACCAACTGGCTGACAGCACAGTTGGCCAGGTCCAGGTTGTCCAGGATGCGCAAACACGAGCTGGCCAGAGTCGATTCCCCGGTAGCTTCATCCTGGATGAACTTGTACTTTTTACGGGGTCCCAACGTGGAATGTGCAACGGTGGCAATTGCAGACAGCTTCTGCAGTCCCACATGTTGTCGCTGGTTTATAATCATGCTTCCCAGCATTACTACTAGGGCCTGAAAATAAAAAAGACACATTACAAGCTTGATTTTTTTTTCCCAGACAGTATTAGAAAAGAAAAGATTACGCTACAAGATTGTAATCCTAATTCTGCATGAATTAAGATGTGTATTTTCAAGATTTTGATTCATTGTCTCAATTTAATTCATATCGCATTCTAATCTAAATCATAAAGTCAACAATATATTACTTTTCCCTCAAAAATAGACAACTGTTCTCAACAGATTACAACTTTAATCTTGAATATATTCCTGCTTCTCAAATATGACTGTTTCTCAAGCGCACAACTTTATTCTCATCAAGTTCCAACTTTCATCTCAAATGTATGAATTTCAACCTAAAATAATCTCTCTAATATTTAATAATAAATAATAATAATTCATTTTATTTAAAAGCGCCTTTCATGCCACCCAAGGACACTGTACAGACAATGAGGAAATACAATGAGGAAATACAATATAAAAAATAAATAAGAGAAGTATTATATAAAAACAGGACATAAAATCACAAGACCTGGGAAGTGGGAGAATTAGGTATTGTAGGCAGTCCTAAACAGGTGAGTTTTTAAACGGGATTTGAAAGTGGAGAGAGGTGTACAGTTTTGGAGGTCCGGAGGTAGACTGTTCCAGAGCATAGGAGCAGCGCGGCTGAAGGCTCTGGCTCCCATGGTGCTCAGGCGAGCAGGGGGCACTGACAGGCGGAGGGAGGATGAGGATTTGACTTTATTCGTGTATTATTATGACTTCTGATCATGAAAATATATTATAGCATATAGAAATCAATTACTTTACTCTGGTAAAATTACGAACTTAATCTTGAAAATGTTTAAATGGTTTTCCCAAAAACATACACAGATGTAATTTAAAAAATGGTATGACTGTTTTATTTTTCTAAAAAAATAAAAATAAAAACAACTTTATTCTTGTCACACTGTGATGGTTTATCCCAAAAATTGAATTTGTCAAAAAGACGTAATTTGCACATGTATGAAGTTACTCTCTTAAAACTACAACTTTAACCTAAACATTTTGAGTTTTTTCCCCCTCGAAAATATATTTATTTTCCCTTCACAATAAATAACTTCATGCACGCAACCCTGTTGCCAGGACCGACTTTTTTTTAGCATGGTAGAAGAAGAAAAGCAGTGAATCACATGATAGGCTGGAATTGACATCATCAAACAGTTTTCTAAAAAAGTGGGGAAAGAAACGGTATGTCCTCTTCTATTTTTCACATTTTTATGACGTAATGAATGTCTCACTCTACCTGACGCAGACCTGTTTTGTATATGATCAGAATAAGACAAGATTTTTTTTTCTTAACTTATTTGCATACGTATTGTTTAAGTAAATTTGTCCCATTGGTCAGCAATAACAGGCAGCTAGCTAAAAAAGCCAGCTTCTACTCCAGAGCAAAGGCTAACATAAATCCGGATTTGTAACCCTGTTAGTGTGATTAAAGTGAAAAGCGTTGTAAACATCAAATAAATGAAATAAAAACTGCACCATTGATCTACGATGAGCTAATCAAGCCTTTGAGAGATTATTAGCTATGATTGTGAATATGTAGCAGAAAAGTAGAAAAGTGAAGGTTTAATTTTCAAGAATTTTGAAACCAAAAAGTCTTCCAATTCTGGAAAGACCCTTACATTAAATTTGAAATTCGTGAAGATGATGGTATAAGCTAGGCTAACATACTATCGTATTTCGAAGAATTAAGGCAATTTGTTGACTACTACAGTTGTGCACAATCAACCATGTGAACGGCGAAATAAGCTGCGGGATATACTACACGTTAAATCTTAAAAACTGTTCAATTATTAACGAAAATACCTTCTATCGGGCGTGCGTGTTTCCCCGACTATTGTTGGGCTTCTCGTTTACTGGTAACGAGTGCGCATGCGTCGTTTGCCTCGTTGCTATGGGAACAAAGGATGGTCCACAGCGATTGGCGGACCACGTTATATCCCTCCTACTTCTTATTACAAAAACTACAACAACAACAAATGACATTCGTTCAACTATTTAAGCGACACACTGTAAGTCAGTAGATGACTGACATTTGCGTAACTCGTAACCCCAACCGTAACTAGGACGACCGATTTGTCACGAATATTTTCCCTTTTCGTGAGAGAAGGGTCCAGCTGCAGACCCGGAGAAGGCCGATTCAGGGAAAGGTCGGTAACTTTGCGCCGGATATGACGTCAGAAGGATGTTGCCCGATTCCAAAGTAAGTCGCATGTGGACCTTAAAAAGTTTAAAAGGCCCTGTAATTGTAAGATAATTTAACAGCAAAACCAACTAAAAGTAAAACGGAGTTGTGTTATTTTAATGCACGACAACAACTACGACGGTAATATTGTGGTAAATGTTTTAGCACGCATAGTTGTTTATTAATTAGATGATAATGTCAAAACGACGTTGACATTAATAATTAAATTTCTGATGAAATATATGTATGTTTGTGAATGGGTAAATACTGGTCATTTTTAAAGGGCTTTGGGCTACATCAAAGAAGTGCTAAATGCGCAAAATATGTGCATTCAATTAAAAATTGACTGCGCATTGTGTCATGTTGATCAGTTTAAAATATTAGATTTAAATGCATCTGTGCTAATGCAGAATTTTACGTAACATTATTTTCCTGTATACAGGGTACCAAGAGGGAGTGGCATCACTTTAAAAAGCCAGGACCATGTCCTTGTTACAGCTGACTGCTCTGCAAAGGAGAAGCAACTTGTGGTTGTGCAGTCCAGAGAGGCTGAGCAACATATTGTGGTATTTTGCAAATGTCCTTTTTTTTAACCTTAACTGAAGATTTACATTGTATATTGAGGAATGTTATTAGCTACCAACAGAAAAATATGTGACTTTATCAAGCTTTATCATTTCTAAATGGTTTAAAAGGAACTGGCATTTGATGCCTATTTGAATTCATAAAATGACCACACAGGCCACTGATGAAATTTCCACAAAATTGTCAATAGGGTGTACTCAACGGCAAGCCAATATATTTTAAACATGAGTGCCTGAGGGTGCCTGTCTACTTGGACACAGAGGAACACCGGGATGTCCTTTTTAGACATCTGAGGGGCATTGTGGATCGAGAAGGAACTCCCAACAACATTGTGAATGAGGTGGATTTTTTGATGGATGTTCTATTCCCAGAGGTAATGTTATCCCCAGCAGCTCCACACTTTCAAAATAGTTTGAAAAATATAGAATTTTTATGTATTTGTAGATTGAAGTATTTTATAAAAAATTCACACAATATACAAATCCTTTTCTCTTAATAGGCTATTATTTATGGTCTCGCCGTGACGCACAAGGTCTCAGTGGCACATGCCGAACAGTATTTATTGTTGGACAAACGTTACACACAAGGTAAGAGTAAACTGTCTCATTCTCTTTCAACTAAAATGCAATTAAATCCTTACTCCCTTTCTCATGTACCAAATAATACATTTCAAAACATTTCAGTTTCTGTTGCATTTCATCATTTACAACCTTATTTCAGTGAAAGAGAGGAATTCGAGCAGCAGAGGATCGAAAAGGAGTTGCGACAACAAGGGAAGTGAGTGAGTGAGCAATAAAGTGCTTTTTCAAAAATACTTTTTGTGTTTTATTTTTGAATCCTACAGTGCTTTAGAAATGGACATGGGTCATTTAGGGAATATAGGTATACATTTTGGCGGGGATACAGAATCTGGTTTTATTTTATCTATTTTTTGTTAAAGTTAAGAACAGTTCCATCAAGCTGCATATATGCTGGTTTGAAGTTGTGTGATATTGATATTTTCAGAATTTGTTTTATTTATTATAATGCATAAAAAACAGGTGTTTTGTAATTATTGTATTACTGTATATTAAACCCTTGTGAATTATTGATTCTACTCATCAAACCTGTTATGTTTACCACGGAGTCTAAGAGCTACTAATTTTAGTTGTATTGCAAAGTAGGTCATCAAATAAGTCAAAGTAATTCTATCTCAAATTGTATTATATTAAAACCTTGTGAATTATTGATTCTACTCGTCAAATCTTTTACGTTAACCACGTAGTCTAAGAGCTACAAATTTTAGTTGTATTGCAAAGTAGGTCATCAAATAAGTAAAAGTAATTCTATCTCAAATTAGTTTGATAAAAAAATGAGTAAAAGTAATTCTATCTCAAATTAGTTTGATAAAAAATATTAATACTCTTAATTTTTAAAGAAAGATAAAATAATTTAAATTCCCTATTACAATTCATGAACTTTTATTTTGAAAATCCATTTGCCTAAACTTACCACAGCCACTTCCAGCGTGTATCTACCATTGCCTAAAGCTACCTCCTCCGAGTCTGCAGCTGGATACTATTGGGTTTCGTGAGCCTACCTGCCACTAATGCGCCTGCGCCATTTGCTTGGTTACTATGGAGACAAAGGAGGGTCCTCAACGACACATCCCGCCTCCTTTGTTTTGTAATTGGCTGATAAGAAACGCTACGGCCAGAGAAGAGATGATATTAGCTCTCACGTGAAAAAAGGGAAAAGTGTTTTATTTGTTGAAAGGTTTGTTTCGGGAAGTCAAACAAACGAGCTGCTTTACTTTGACGACAGTTACCAAAGACGTCACCAGTTGACCTCCATTTGCGTAACTATCGTTTCGAACTATAAAGTGTCACTCGGACGATCTGTTTGTTGCATTTTCGAGGATAAAAGAGGCGGAACGGGGAGCCAAAAGGAGTCGCGAGCGGCAAAAACGAACGTGTCCGATTACTTCCTGGATTGCTCCGGTTTGGAGATCTTTGAATCACGACACAGTTCCTGGCAAAACCACGTAAATGGTATAACGTTTTGTACAATGGTCTTGTATTCATTATGCACGTCCATGAAAATACTGTTTTCTTTGTGTTAATAGGAGCTTTTGTGAGTAGTACGTGCACGCTAACTTGAGCTTGTATGAGCGTCAAAATGGAGACGACGTACAAAGTAACGTCAACGTTCATACATTGTGTGTTTCAAGGCGACAGCTTACAGAAAAACAGCTCCGTCCACGAGCCAAAAGAAGAGAGCCAGTTCGAAAATCGAGCTGAGTGAGGAGCAGAAGCAGGAAATCAAGGAGGCATTCGACCTATTTGATTCCGATGGCACTGGCAAGATTGATGTCAAAGAGCTCAAAGTATCGTTATGTAATTTTATACCTAATCTTATGCCTGATTGACTTCAATCTAAATGTACTCTATTACGACTTTATCAAAAGCGTGACTATTCTTGAAAGATTATGACATTAATACGCTATTGGATTTTTGTTTTATTTTTAGAGTAATACCTTCCTAGACTTTTGACAATACCAACATTGCCGATAATTTTGGTCATGGTAATCCTGGTGTTAAATCTTCATAGTGTTTCATCATTTGGTTTTGTGGTGGTGTCAGGTCGCCATGAGAGCACTCGGCTTCGAACCCAAGAAGGAAGAAATCAAGAAGATGATTGCCGACATCGACAAAGAGGGTTCCGGAACCATCGACTACAGTGACTTTCTCAGCATGATGACGCTGAAAATGGTCTGTTCAAGACCCACACGGCAAACAGTTTGTGACAATCATGTGTGCAAATATTTGAAATGCTTTCCACCAGGGTGAGAAGGACTCCAGAGAGGAGATCATGAAGGCGTTCAGATTGTTCGATGATGACTGCACGGGCAAAATCTCCTTCAAGAATCTGAAGAGAGTGGCCAAGGAGCTGGGAGAGAATCTCACTGATGAGGAACTGCAGGTAACAGAAATCACCCATAACCCCACTTTTGGCCTTCTTTGTAAACATATGTGTCATAATTTCATGTAATGACTACTCAAAACCAGTTGTGATAACCACTAGGCCCCAATTGATAGGCCCTTTTCCTTATAGGCCAATGCTGTTGTTATATTTGGTTGCAAGAGGATGTGAATGAGAAAAATGAATAATATTTAGATCAAATTCATCAGTTGAATATACCTGACCCGGTACGTAATGCTTGCTACATATTGGCCGCAAGCTTTTGTTATTTCAGCTATATGAAATTATAAATATGGTGCTCTGCTCAGTATACAGAACATGGCAGCTGTTGTTGATAAATGGCTTTTGTTTTGTAGAGTGTTAAATTGCACTTATGGCCGTAGTGCCGAACTGTATTTACTGACATTTGTTTTCTGAAGTGTTCTTACGCCCATGTGGTGATGTTCTTAACACCAGGAGTGCCCAACCTTTTTTGACTGAAGATCGACTTTTCAAGCAATCGGCCTCCAGCGATCGACCCGCTAGCGCACGTGCACGCTTATACACATGGGCATGCCAGGATGAGCAACAGTCATAACGGCTAAGATGAACAAAACAGAAAATCAATACAAGAGCTTGTGAGTTTGTAAAAAGGAATCGGTGCCTACCTTAGTTGAGACCTGACGCGGCGGCATGGGGCACACTTTGGCAGCGTCTTCAGTGCAACAACGTCACCGTCGTAGCTCACGTGTATTATTATAAGTTTTCTCCTGGCACTTCAGATTCTCATTCTTTGCCAGTGCCATCGGTGAATTGTACATAAAACAAACTTTGAATGAGGATTAAAAAAAAAAGTTTATAGGGCAGCACCTGTGATCACAATTGCAGACTGCTGACTGCTTACAACTTCCAGTGATGTTGGTCACACACCGCCATAGGTTAAAGGTGACCTGCTTTGTTACATAATTTTCTTTTTTAAATACTTTTTGTGTGAAAGCAAAACAGGTTGCTTCATGCACACTGCACACGAAGCAACAACACAAAAATATACGCACAAAAAAAAATGTAATCCATTTCCTAGACCCCCCGCGGTTGACTTGGGACCAGTTCGCGGGCTACCGGTCGATCGTGATCGACTGGTTGGGCACACCTGCTTTACATAGTGATGTCGGTTTTTTATGCAGTGCCACCTGAGGGATGGAAGGTCACGGGCATTCAGTGTTGGTTTTCGGCCTTGCCATGATTTCTCCAGATTCTCTCAACATTTTGCAGATATTATGGACCGTAGATGTTGAAATTCCTTGCAATTGTACGTTGAGGTATATTGTTCTTAAACCGTTCGACCATTTTCTCACGTAGTTTTTCACAAAGAGGTGACCCTGATCCCATCCTTGCTTGTGAATGACTGAGCAATTCGGGGAAGCTCCCTTTATTAGCCACTCATGACAGCCTGGCCCAGCATTTTTAGGATGTGGTGCAACCATAGACTTCTATGCTAAAAGCAATAAGGTTTAGGCGTAGAAAAAAAAGTATCGGTAGTATGTTTCCGGTAACATGAAATTTCAGCATGGGGTTGGTAGGTCGGACAAAGTTTTTTTTTTTAACCCCCCCCATCAAAAATGTAAACAAAATAACCAGAAAACATAAAAGGAGACTTTGAAACCCCCGCTCGCCGCCAAAGAGTTGGGTACCCAGCGGCTGGGTGTTACAGCCATCTCGTTACCTCTGCGTCCCGCGTCCTAGACGGCCCGTGGTGTTCGTCAAATAGTTCGCTGAATCTTTTTGATACAGCAGTGGATGCTATTTTCTTAATATTATGGCGCGAGCATGCGACTGCAGCACACAAAACGCGGTTTAAACTGTTGTCGGAGATCGTGGCCGCCGCCATGATTCAATGTTGTTGACAGACGACAGGGCAAACGACGCGCACGCTCAACGTGAATATTGCGAGAGTTTACACCGATGTAAACGCTCTAAATTCATCTTTCCTTTTATTTATAATTTTGTCTGTGGTTTTCTTGTTCTTGTTTTGATTGTAAAGTGTCCTTGAGTATTTTTAAAGGCGCTTGTAAATGAAATGTATTATTATTATAATTATTACACAAACATTTAGAAGGTTGTTTGAAAAAAATGGCGAACGTAAAGTTTTTTTTCGAGGTAGAAATTCTCGGTCGGTCGGGTTACCGGAAACACACTACTTTTTTTTCTACGCCTTATCAGTTTGAACATTAAACATATTGCCTTTCACAACGCATTCAATTAAATATAGGTTGAACATGATTTGCAAATCATTGTATTGTACTTGGCGGCCCGGTAGTCCAGTGGTTAGCACGTCGGCTTTACAGTGCAGAGGTACCGGGTTCGAATCCAGCTCCGGCCTCCCTGTGTGGAGTTTGCATGTTCTCCCGGGCTTGCGTGGGTTTTCTCCGGGTGCTCCGGTTTCCTCCCACATTCCAAAGACATGCATGGCGTGCGCTTCCGTGTTCAAGTGCGCATTGGAAAATCGGCAACTGTCCTACTCCCTAACAGCCATAATTTAGACATGCTTCGAAACATGACACCGTTGATGTTCACGTGAATTGGTCCATACCCCAAAGAGTGCGGTCTTCAGTGCCAAGCCCTCATAGGAATTGACGTCTAGGGCTATTTCACACACAACTGTAAGTCACTGTTTGTTTAAAAGGGCAAAATAACCAATGCAACGTAACAATTTGAGTAACAAACACCCACATGACACGGGTTCATGTCCTTAAACGTATTGGGCCCAGAAAAATACATTCTGACCAAAATAACGTCTTTTGAGGGCCTTTAACGCGTCCCAACAATCACTTCGCAAAGTGCTCACTCTCTGCAGTAGGCCCTCACAACCACCACCCCGGACAAGAAAATCAACAAAATAAATCGGAATAATCAAGTGGAACAAAAACGGGCTACTGAGTACATGTGTGCTTTTGCAGGAGATGATCGATGAGGCCGATCGAGACGGCGACGGCGAAGTCAACGAGCAAGAGTTCTTGCGGATAATGAAGAAAACTAACCTTTACTGAGGAAATCCTAACTTTTTTTTTTTAAATACACTGACACTTACTACTTTTTTCAATTGGTGTGTAAATAAAGACTTGTAAATGTTTTTTGTTTGAAGGTGTAGTGTATGACTATTGTTTGTCAAGAAAGGAGTCATTTGGGGAAAGTGTCGCACACAAAAAGACTGCGTTTGTCTTTCTATGGGGGAAAAATACCGACCAAGTCAACATAGGGTCGCAAACTTCGTCGTCACAAACAGGAAGCTGTTGTGACGATGCTTTTCCAAGCCATATGGCAGCGTTTTTTTTTTTTTTTTTTTTAATAAGATTCATTCCACTGCGGAGACAGATGTAGAAAATAAAGTTCTTCAAAATATTAAAGTATGAAACAAGTGCAGCATTAATTACTCTTGAGTTCCCTCAACATGTAACTGTTTCCTCCTCAATGGTAACAAACCACGACTCGCTACAAGTGACGTAGCAACCATAATGAGTAAGATTTGGTCAAACTGCCGTCTAAAAAGCATGACTGCTAATTTTGACTTTTTTTTTTTTTTTTTGTAAGTACGTTTGTAATGACGAATGGTGCAGGCAGAACACTTCTTGTGCATTTTGGCTGCGGTTTAGTTGCCTTTGCTGGAAATCCTCCCACTGCTGTGCCCCGATTAAACCACCATTTCCAAAACAACCCTTTCCTTGCCGGTAATAACTGTCTTAATATTAACTGTAATCCAAAAAGTGGCCAACCTCTTTTCATCCGACGCCCCCCACCCCAACCCCCCCATAAATGAGGAGCGCTAAATGAGTATGATCTTGTGCCTTGAACAAGCAGCCACTGCAATCAGGTATGTTTGCTTGAATTGTTTTTATCTTGCTTTTTGATACATAAATACACTTAACATTGTTGAGCATTAGTCCTTTTTGCCACTCATTTATTGTATTCATCCTGGCAACGATATTAGTGATTTTACTTTTTTTGTTGCATG
This sequence comes from Hippocampus mohnikei, assembly GCA_026261675.1. Taxonomy (NCBI): domain Eukaryota; kingdom Metazoa; phylum Chordata; class Actinopteri; order Syngnathiformes; family Syngnathidae; genus Hippocampus; species Hippocampus mohnikei. Next base: position 2,496,833 of record JAKGUB010000557.1, on the reverse strand, counting down.
GAAACTGCACTGAGTCACATGTTTGTAAGTGGCAAATCATTTGTGAAATGGGTAGATTAAAAAATATATATTAAAAATATTGAAACTTTTCACTTGTTAGATCAGGGAAGGGGTTGTGACATTATTTTTGCACCGGTTGAATTTATTTACACTTGTAGGAGTATTACGCAAATGTGAATGTTAACTTTTTAATCAAAATGTAAACATTTAAATACAGCACGTATTTACCTATATTACCACCAAAAATTGAAATGGGACAAAATTGAAAATTGGTATTTTGTAATGTTATTCTGAAAAACAATTGCAAATTAGACATTTTTGAAAAATCTATCAATCCCTTATTCTCATGCTTAAAAGAAAAAAAATTCATGATTCTAAAATATGTAGACAAGAATCTAAATACAATGACTATAAATATTTTAAATGGTGCAGTCCTCAACGCGTATGCCATGACAAAAAATGTTTCATTGATTTGTATGTTGAATTAAAATGTTTAAGCAAGTTTAAAAATGAATTAGAAAAGTACAGTATTGCAGTTACAATTAAAATAAATTATTTCCGCCTTAAACTAAGAAAACTGTTTAAAACTAAGAGTTTAAAAAAGGTTACCATTTTCCCTCACCACAGTTGAAATGCTAAAAGCAAAAAAAAAGTGGAAAAAAAACCTGTAATGAATTTTAAAAAACATTTCAAGGGAAAATGACATTTTCAGCAAAAAAAAATAAATACTGTTGATTTGTACAATATTACTGTTGATTTGTACAATACGGTCAATTTAAATGTGAAAGCAAGTTTTAGAAAAAGTATTTATATTGTAAATTAGATAATGAAACAGAAAATATTTCAAATCCATTTGAAATGACTTTTTTTCTCCTTAACATATGAATCATAAAGGCATTTTAAAATCACAACCTATTCTACGACCTCATCACAGTCAAATGATCGAAAGAATTATTTTCCAACAAAACATTGCCTTTGTAATTTCAGACAAGAAATTGCGCTCCCAACTAATTCCTATGAGAAGTATGACAGTTTTGAAATGAATCAACGCGGTGCATGTAAACAATGCGCTTTGTTACTCCTGAGCAGAGGCGGCCATCCCCCACCCCCGCCCTCTTCACCTGCTTCCTGTACACTTACAATAAAACGCCGCAACCTCGCCTTTCACCGAAAACGGCTCGTCATTTGACCTTCTTGGGTCTTGGCGCAAACGATGACATCATCACGTGAAAGGGAAGACACTGGGGTGGACTTGATGGATCAACAAAATAGCGCCTTGGGGTGAGGGGGGGGGGGGATAAACAATTAAACAATAAACAGAGGGTTGAGCGATATGGCTTTATAAATCATAGAAATGAGAATGGGGATTTACTTTGTTTCTCCTCTGCTGCTGTGGAAGCAATTTCTACACAGAGCATGGCTCGAGCTGTGGGATGCAATTACAACAATGGCAGGAAAAGCCCGCGCGAATATCTGAACTATATTCAGGTTTTGAAAAAAAAAAAAAAAAGCTTAAATGGTTTTAAGATGGAATTTCGACCCAAACCCAAGCCCATTCTTTCGTACAATTTAGATCAGACTTGAATTCCTGGCTTTTTTCCCCCATCAAATCAAATAAACAATTCTCATTTACTATACATTTAGCTGTTACGCTGTAGCCTACCCAAATGGAAAAAGCTGCCAGCAGAAATGAAGTCAGCCCCAAGTGGTAATGCTTTTCAAGCCAGGTGAAGAACCACACAGGAAGCCCAGAGCCCAGAATCGAACCCTGTACCTCTGCACTGTGAGGCCGACGTGCTAACCAACCGATCACCGGGTCACCCCCTGCAGCGTTATCATCTTAAACTCTAAACGGAGTTTTACATCATTGTAACTAACATCGTATAGTTACACGTTACACTTACGTATGGCACATTTGACAATAAAGTTGTATTCAATTCAATAGTGCAATATTGTGTCAAATGTTGCCCCCTCGGCCGCCATTGCAGCCTGCAAGGGGGAGTCGCCCATCTGCGGCCCCTTCTCAAGGTTTCTCATTTTTCCCCCAGATGTGTCTTTTTTTTGTTTGTTTGTTTTTTTCTTGCCCTCCTGGGGGTTAAGGTCAGGGGATGTCGTTACTTTTTGTCACTCGTGGGCCTGTGAACCTCTTTGAATCTGTTTGTGATTAAGGGCCGTATAAGTCAATGTGACTTGAGTTGACTTGAGAGACCGATACCTATGCATTGGTGGTCAAAGGACGTCGTGAGAATGCAGCGTGTGTGAGATGTCACTTGATATCCAGGTACCCTTTTTTTTTTTTCTTTAAATGACTGTTATTGTAAATGTTGTGACTGCTGCTCTTGAACTATAATTTTACTGCAGATTTGAATGATTTTCTTTTAAACAATTTTATTTTTGATGGCCGAGAGAACGTGACCCAACAAATATTTGATTGATGGCTTCAATCAAATATTTGTAGAAGGCAGTGAGGATGGATTGGTGAACCTGAAGTTTGCAGAGCTTACGTTGGCGTTTTGAGAAAATTAATTCGGGGTTCAGTTGAAGTGCGTGAGTTTATGGTCAATGACAGAGCCAAGCTATGTGTATGAATACACTTTTTCAATCGTTTCGTGAGTAACTGTGAGTGATGGTGTGGTGAGGGTGGCTGAAGTGGGTCAGAGAGCAAACCTTCGTCAGCCTGTAGCTGGGCCATGACGAGCCTCTCCAAGGTCTTCATGACCGGGGGAAGGTCAGACTGATGGAATCTGCATTAGAAGCCGCGCACCTCGGCAGGTGATGAGGAGTTGGAGCGGGTTTGACGCCCCGCCAAGCATCCCTTACCGTAGTTGAAAAGCCTCTCCACCCTGTCTTTAAAAGCCCTCTTTGGATGTTTGAATGTCTTGATTGAATCTATTTCGAATGATTTTACTTCCTACTACTTTGGTTTCGTATGTTGGAACAAGGTGGACAACATTGTGGTCCGCTGTACTGAGAGGAGGTTTCTCAGAAGATATCTATGCGCCTCTGACATGGCCAGAGCAGAGGTTGATTGTTTTATCGGCCGTGGTGGCACATGTAACAATCTGCTGATAGGTGGGAAGAGACTTATTTAGTCGGAAGCCATTAAAATCCCCAAGAAGGAAAACAGGAGAACATCCATCTATTTTGTCGTGGCACAAAACTTTTAATATTACAAGAAAATCATCTTTTTCAAGTTTCATGGAAGAAAGAGCATCATATTTTCAAAAGTGGATTTCAGAAAGACAATTTCATTCTTCTAAGATGAAGATGTTTAATCAAAATAAAGAAATCAATCTCTTGTAACAATTATGACTTTTTTTTGCTTACATTTATGGGACTTACATATGTAATATGCCTTTTCTTCTTTAAAATATAAAATACCTGTCCCTTCTACGTACTGTGGGTATACACTTTTTGAAATTATGTTAATTCGGTGCAAGTAATTTTGTGGCCCCAAGATACAGTTGGAGTACTCACACTTGAGAAACACTGTTAGCGAAAACACACACAAACACACACAAACACACACACACACACACACACACACACACACACACACACACACACACAAAAACAAACCAAGCAAACATGTGCTCTGCATGAGTGTGGGATGAGAAAATTCTTGTGAAAGTGCCGTTTTTCTGTGATGCGCGCGCGAAGGAAAGGGACTCCAGAGCATTTGAGAGGAACTCCCACTCAATTCTTCCCCTCCGTGCTGACTCGGCAAGAGCGCACATCAGAGGGGTTTTCGCTTTCTCTTTTCTCAGTATCGGTCTCGCTTGCTTCCCTTCCTTCTCTGCTCTGTGACGTTCACAAGGACGTGTGCTCTGAATTTCCAATCTGAATGGGATGAGGGTTTTACGTAATGCATGAGGCCAATAGTCCAATAATGCATCAAATTCACTTGTATTTGATCTAATATGGCTGTGATGGATCATTTGAGAGATTGTGATTGTGATGCGGACAAGGGCTGAACAATTCATTGGATTCAAATCAACATTGCATTGGAGTAGAATGTCATTTTGAGGAAAACAACTAAACGGTGATTTATTTTGGTTAGTCCCGAAGCTATAGCTATCTATTCACACACACACGCACACACACACACACACACCAGTCCAATTAATGGCAGCAACTGAAAAAGAAATGAAGCAAATGGCTTTATAAGAAAAAAAATCCATTATATGTACATTTTGAAAATAAAAACACTTTTTTGTTTCTTTACTTTATTTGCCTTTGATTTAACCTACAAATGTGTCAGATCATTTTACCTGACCTGGTGTGTGTGTGTGTGTGTGTGTGTGTGTAAATATATATATATTAGAGCTGTCAG